>PVLD010012747.1:0-58908 GCA_004027595.1 Dinomys branickii
TTGTTCTGCATCTCTTGGGACAGGATAAGGAATTTATCTTTAGCTTTGTTCACTGTATGAATGTAACCAGCTCATTTAGCATTGATCTACTCAGGGACATGTCACAACTGTTTTTTTTTCTTTACAACTGTGAGTAAATCTTCTATATACGTTCATCTTTAGGTTTATTGTATGAATATAAGTGTCCAATTCAACTGGATAAATCCTTAGCAGTGTAATTACTAGACTGTGTAATAAGATTGTTGTTCGTGGTGAAAGCTGCCAAACTGGGAGTTGTCTGCTCTAACTTCTGTAGAGTATCTGTTTAAATCTTTTAACCATTGTTAATTAGGTTACTTGTTTTCTTATTGTTGACTTTTAAAGAATCTATAAATTTTACATAAAAGTTCTTTATGAAGTATGTAATTTGTAAAAATTTTCTTCCAGTCTATGATTTGTATTTTTTTTCCTTTTTCTTACAAGTATATTTTTAGAAGGGCTGGGCATGGAGTTCAATCATGGATCACAGGTCCAATCTTCAGTACCACCAAAAAACATATTTTGTTAGGGAAGCAGTTTTTAATTTTTTAAAAGAAATCTGCCTTACCAGTTTTTTCTATGTATCATGTTTTTGGTTTTGCACTGAAATACATGTTGCCAAATTTAGATTACCTAGGATTTTTTCCTATGTTATCTTCTGGAAGTTTAGCAGTGTTACAATTATCATTAATGTCTGTGATGCATTTTGATTTAAGTTTTGTGGAGGTATGATTTCACTCTTTTATATCTATGCTGATCTTTTCCAGCATCATTTGTTGAAAAGATTAATTTTTGTCCATTGATCTGCTTTTACTAGTCAGTCAGAGATCAGTTGAATGCATTATAATTGTTCTCTTTCTGGCTTTTTATGTTGTCACATTCATCTGTCTATTGTTGATTTCTTTATAGTACATCTCAAAGACAAGTAGTGTCCATATATAAACCTTGACTTTTCATTATTGTATTGGCTTTTCTGGACATTTTGTCTCTTCATATAAATTTTAAAATAAGCTTTGTTGATATACAAAAGATAATTCCCTGAAGTTTTAATTAGAATTGCATTAAATCTAGAAATCAAGCTGGGAAGAACGAACATCTTTAAAATATCATCCTCTAACCATCAACATGGAATATTTCTCCATTGACTTAGATCTTCTGCTTTTTTCATTAGTTTTGTACTTCTTCCGATCAGTAAAATATAGTTTTTTACTACTGCATATAGATCTACATATTTTTTTGATTTACAACTAAGCATTTCATATACCTGTTTGCCAGTTAAACGTCCTCTTTTGATAAATATCTATCCAGGTCTGTAACCCATTTCTAAATCAGGTGAATTAGTTTTGGGTGTTGAGTTTTTGTGTATTTTTACATATTTTTGATGTGTGGTTTCAGATGTGTGGTTTACACAGGCTTTCTCCCATTCCACAGGTTTTCTCTCACTGTGTTGTTTCCTTTCTGAGTTGGTGTAGCATTCCTTGCCTTTTTGTGCTTTTTTGCCTGTGCCTCTGAGGTGGATCAATTCTTTAGCCTCTTGATGCATTTTATTATATTAATTGATCTGGGATGTGTGAATCAGTATCCCATACCTGGAATACACTGCAGTTATACTTATTAAAATGTTTTCATTCCGTTTCCTAAGTTAATTTAAGAACTTTTACGTATGTTTGTGAGAGAAATTTGTTACTATTTTTTCTTTCATTCAGTTTCCTAAGTTAATTTAAGGACTTTTACGTATGTTTATGAGAGAAATTTGTCACTATTTTTTCTTTCTCAGAAGGTCTTTAATTGTTTTTGTTTTATGCACTATTAGGTGTCACAGAAGGAGTTAAGAGATACTTACAATGCTTCTTGTGTAATCAAGAAGATTATAGCAAAGTGATATCATTTCTTCCCTAAATGTGTGTTAGAATTTACCTGTGAGATGGTCTAACTTTGGAGCTTTCTTTTATGGATGTTTATTTACTAGTGATTATGTATCTTTAATTTCTATGGACCTATATAGTTTATCTGTATCTAACTTGTGAGTTTTGATCATTTGTGTCTTCAAAGGAACGAGACTATGTTATCTCTGTTATCAAATTTGTGAGCATACAATTGTTTATAATATTCATTTGTTCATCCTTTCAGTGTCCTTGGGATCAGTACTGAAAAAAAGCCTTTCATTTCTGATATTTACAATTGGTATTTTTCTTTTTTATTTATTTGCCTGGCTCCAGTTTTATTCATCATATCAATCCATTTAAAATACTGTAATATCAATTTTTTCTACTTTTTATTTCATTGATTGCTGCTTAATTTTTACTATTTATGTTCACTCCTTGTTTCAGTTTTATAGCAGTCTTTGATTTCTTGAGATCAAGGCTTAAATGATTACACTTAGAATTTTCTCTAAATGTAAAAAGCTGAACATTTTTTGTGCAGTACTAGTTTGGTTATACCCTACCAATTTTGATAAGTTATATTTTAATTTTCATTAAATTAAAATTTAAAAAATTCTCTAACAGTTCTTCTTTCAGTCATATGTTACTGTAGAATGTGTTGATGAATTGCTTAATATTTTTTATATTTCATCTATGTTTCTGTTATTTTCTAATTTAATTCATTATGATCATTGAACACACTTGGTATGATTCCTATTCTTTTTAATGTGTTAAATTTGTTTTTTGTTCTACACTGTTATCTATCTAAGTGAATGGATGTGTACTTTGGAAGGATGTACACTCTTCTTTTGGTGGGTGAAGCATTAAATCTGTATCAGTTAGGTCCATTTTATGGAGAGCAATATTCTGTTCAACTGTATTCTTAAAAATTCTCTGCCTGCTGAATCTGTTGATCACTAATAGGAAAACATTTTAGTATGCAGCTAAGCAGTGTATTTGCCTATTTCTTCCTGAAATTCTATCAGTTTTTATCTGATGAATTTTGCTGCTTTTTTCAGTGTGTGCAAGTTGAAAATTGTTCTACTTTTTGCAAGATTGATCTGCATATAAGGCCACTGCATCCATGACAGTTTTCCTTGTTTGAAAATTTGTTTTGCTTGAAATTCACGGGACTACTAATTTTTTTCTCAACATTAGCATGGTACATCTTTCTCTGTGCTTTTACTCTTAATCTGTGTTTTTATAATTAAGTAGGTCTCTTGTAGATGCTACTTGGTTGGCTAGTTTTACAAAATCAGATCTGATTGTTTCTGTCTTTCAATCAATTTACTGAGATTAATCACATTTAAAGTAGTTGCTGATAGAACTGGATTAATATTTAGCATGTTTGTGAGGTTATGTTTTGTTCTTTGTACTTACTTGTACCTTACTTTATTTTTTCATCTTTTTTCAGCTTTCTCTGGCTGTAATTGAATATTTTATATACTTCCATTTTCTTAGAACTCACATATTAATTCTGCATCTCTGAAAAGCAGTTGCACTGGAGTTTAGAATATCTATTTACAATGAATTTAGGTCCATTTTCAAATCACACAGTACTTGCCCGTCAGTGCAAAAACTTAACTACCACTTCTCATTCCTTATCGCACTGCAAACATTCATCTCTCTCTCTCTCACACACACACACACACCACCACCACCATCATCACACAGTACATTGTTGCTAACATTTGAAAAAAACTTATGACCAGTTCAAGAAGAATAACAAAATTAAAAGATCGTATTTTACTTTCATCTAGTCATTCTCTGATGTTCTTTTTTGCCTATCAAAGCATTCTCTGATGCTCCAGATTGATGTTGATCTGAGCTTCTGATCCTATAGAACTTTCTCTTTCTCTGAAGAGTTTCTTTTATCATATTTTTTTTTGCAAAATGGTGACAATTTCTGTTAGGTTTTGTTTGTCTAGTAAAGTCTTCATTTTTTTTTCTTTACATTTGAAAGTGAATTTCACTGGATAGAATTCATAGCCTTCCTGCCTTCTTTCTGGTTTTTCCTTTTGTCTCTGGTTTTCTACATTTTGAACACAATATGCCTACATTCAGAGGATTTTTTATGTATTCTACTTAATTTTTCTGAACTTCTTACTGCTGTCATTTTATCTCACTGATTTTGTAAATTATCCACGATTACTGCTGTTAATATTTTTCTCTTCCTCTCATTCATTGCTTTCCTTCTGATATCCCTATTATTAACATGTGACACATGTGGCCACTGTCACACATTCCTTGGATATTCTGTTTGCTTCTTCTCATTCATCTTTTTCTTTTGCATTTCCGTTTTGGAAGTTTCTATGGACATGTTTTTATATCCACTGATTCTTTCCTGTGCCGTTTGAAGTATGTTGATGAGCCTATTGAATGCATTCTTAATTTGCATTACAGAAGTAGATTTTTGTTCCTTGTCAAAAATAATCATTTACTTAAAATATCTAACCATCATCAATGTTACCAGGACTATTGAATAAATGTCTATTCAATATGTCTAAATTTCCACAACTGTGTTTGATTTTCAGGTGTCTCAACTCCAACAGTACAGTAAGAATTCAGATTCAGTCAATATTTCCAGATCCTGCTTTTCAACTATCTGTTAGCCTATTAATAGTAATCATTAAAAGGTAAAAAAAAAGTTACTTAAAAGTGACTAATTCAAATCCTTGAGTTTTCCATATGCTTTTCTTTTCTTGTTTGTGTTTGTAAAAATTTGCAGTACATAATGATTGCATCCCTTGTGTGGAGTTGAAGCATGCACACAACGCACCTTCATTTCCTTTTCACCCTGTCCCCTTCTTTTCCCTCTCCCTCTCTCCCCCTCCCTCCACCTCTCAGTCTCCTTCCCATTTGAGAAAGATCTATCGCCCTGCTTCCTATTATCTAGCTTTTACTTTGCTGTTTATGTATAATTGGGGATTCTCATATAAGAGAAACTGTGTAATATCTATGCTGTGTGTCTGATTTATTCACTTAACAGCATGGTCTCGAGGTGCATCCTTTTTTCTGCGAATAACTAGTCTGTCATAATGACAGACTTAACTTTTCTTTCTAGCATTTACTTTTCAGTTCTTCTTAGTTTCTGTCTCTCCGCGTACATGATCTTTCTGATTTTGCATATTATCTACTATTTTTCCATTAGAACTGTTGACATATTAATCATAGTTACTTTGAATTCCCTTTCAGGTATTATCTGTGTCACATCTGAGTCTGGTTCTGATGCTTTTCCTTTGTCTCTTCGTGGTTTTTCTTTTCCTTGCTTTACAGAATGCACATATATGGTCTTGGGTAATTAGAATTTAACTAAGTGGATACTGGGAGAATACACGTTGGTCTGGCCAGGTGTTCAGGTGTATTAAAGGGTTATTATACCTATGCATGCCAGATGGCTCGCTGTGCTCCAGCTTCCTCCCTGGCTTTCTTTGGATTTCATTACTTCTTCAATAATCTGCTTTAAAACTTTTCCCGTGACACTCTATTGCAGTTTATGGAACTTCGTTATTGTGGAATCAACTACTGGAAAAGGGAGGCGTTCTGTAATTTCAAAATTAAATGTTACATTTTAAAAAATGTGAGATTTTTGACAGAGGCTGTATCTCTAATCTTGGGCCTTCAGAAGACTTTCTGAATCTCTTTGTTCTCCCAAAAATGGGACCAGAAGCCTGGTGGGGGACAGAGTTTTCTGATTATCCTCTCTCAAGGTCGGAAAACACACCAGAACATTTCCCTCAGAGAATAGGCCTTTGTTATAGTGAACTCTGCGTTTGTTTCAAAATAGTGACTTTTCTCCTCCCTTTGCTTAAATCTTGAGAAAATTTTTCTCTACTGTTAGCGTGAGAACATGGTGGGACTTTTAGAGATAAAACCCGCGAAAGTGTGAGACTCTCCCTAAGATTAAGTCTCAGGACTTTACCCCTCGAGCTGTTCACGCATAGACTCTATACGCGCTACAAACAAATACAGTCTCCGTTTTAAAAAAGTGACTCAGAGAATGGAATCAGGAGTACGAAGAGCAGAGTACAGAGATTTAGAGAATTATTCCTAAGCCTTTTAGTTAATCAAGAGACTCAACATCAGAGCAGGTGAACTGCTGTCTCCTTTTAATTTATTTGTCAATTGTTTGAACCAGGAAATCTAAGCCACTAACTTGTTCCGCTCTGACAAGTGCATTTTGAGAGTGTGGGGACAGTTTCATAGACTGGAAGATGGAAAATGGCTGCGCGCAGTGAATGATACCCAGCCTTATAGCACCTAGATCTGATTTAGGTCTTTTATATGATACAGTTGTGGACTTCACGCTGATATTGTAGTTGAGGGAGGCACTTGGGAAGTTTGGGAGAGGTTAAAAGTATTTTGCATGTAGGAGGAACCTGAGTCATTGGTGGCCAGAGGGCACACTGTGGCTGACACACCATGGCTTCCACAGTATTAATAATGTTCAGTTTTTTATCCTCTTGTGTATACCTGTCAGTCGTTTCAAATTAAATTCCTGTCATGCAATGGAAGAAGAAGAATCTGGCATATCTCATTTCTATAATAGATAGATCTATATCTCACCAAGATTTATATTGGGTAATTCCATAAATATAAATTCTCAAATGACCTCACAAAATGTGAAGTATCTAATTCACTAGTATTTTTGTAACTTGTATTGAAAGGGAACATGAATGAAATAAAACTATGCTTATTTGTATTTTCATAAGCTTTTGCAAGCACGTTTTAGGCTCCACTTCTAGTTCACTGTATTTACTTGTGTGCATAGTATGTGAAGCCCGGGCTCCAGTTATTAGATGGATTATTTCACAGGGGAATGAATGTTCATCACAGAATGAGTGTAAGCAATGAAATATTTCACAGGAAATATGTAAGCAATCCATGATTAAATTGCCAAACCCATGAGTATATCAGCAAGAGCTGGAGTTCATGCATATGTTCCTGAGGAAGAAGAATGAGCATCTGGTACTTAACTATTTTCTTCTAATACACATTTCATCTTTTAGGATTCATTTAACCCTTCTTTCACTACTTGTTTTTATGAAATTGAAAATCAAGAGACCACATAGGACAATAGAGACTGTAAAATGATGCTATATATATATAAACCAAATTCGAGATTTTAATTTTACAATCTACTTCATCAGTTTGGTTTTGTAATTTGAGTTTGTGAAATCTCTTTGTGGAATTCCTAAATAAGTTTGCATAATACATCCTGGACTCATTTTTTTAAAGCATAACTTTCATAGTATGCTCCAGCTTTCCATTAACTGCCAAAAAAGTATTGATGAAAGTATATATTCTGAAGCTCTTCTTAATTATCACATTTCCAGATGCTTTCTGTTCCCTAGAAAAGTGAGCTACTAATGGCCAGTTAACAAGCTTAATTATGAAATTACAGTGGCTAGTCTATGTCTATAAACTAAGCTTTGACGGTGCCCACTGAGAGAAGTTGAATGTGATGGAGAGAAAGACTGAGAGACATGGTTCATAGACTCAAACTGGAATTAATAGAGTTTACACTTACGTCCCAAACCTGATTAAGTAGCCTTAAACTCATTGACTTTCTACAATCCCATGCACTTAAACCAAGTAAGAATTGAGACTAGTGAATTTTACTCATGTGCTACGTCAGTTAAGGATGGCAAGTACAGGCTATTTTTCCTCACAATTTAAAGCCTGACCCTTTGCCACTTTTGTCCTCACATCTAGTAGAGTTCTAAGTTTTGCGTATCCTCTACCTGAGATAGATGACTTTTATATCTATCTCTTCCTTCCCCTTTCCATTATCACCACGTTGGGATGGATCTTTACTCCCTCCCATCATGCACCTTCCAAGGATCTGAATGCATTCCTTACCCTCCATGTCTCCACCCTTCATATAGCCTTTACATCACTGGCGGAATAATCTTCCTTGAAAACAACTTTCACCTATCATCCTTTTACATTTGAAACCAAAAGTTTTCTTTTTCTGATCCCATTACTAGCTTATTCGTTTGGAGTATATTGTACTATTCTCCACTTTTAAACTTCTGGTGTGTTCTATACTCTGTAATTCTTCCAAATTCAGCTGAGAATTTTCTGCTCTTTGGTTTCTTTTACAAGTATTTGTTTAAAAATCTCCCTGTATTTACAGAAAGACACTCTGAAAGAAACATCTGACTGAAAGAAATGTGATGGTTTTGACATTTTGAAAAAAGCAATAAATTTAACAAATATTCCATGTTCTCAGGATCTGCGAGTATCTCTCCAAGTCACTTTCATAGGTAATATTCACTGTTATCCTAATGCATAATTGTCTTACTTTGAACATAATGAACTCTCTAGCTCTTGATATATCCAAACTCAGATTTGGTTTCTGATATGGTGAAGACTAAGCTCAGTAGCTATGATACATGGGTCAGATCTGGCCTGCCACTTGGTTTTGAAAATAAAATTTTATTAGACTACAGCTACATTCATTTGTTTAAATTTTATCTATGATCTTTAGCATATAACTTGCTTTGGCCATAGCATATATCTATCTTATCAAATGCTTTGGTGTATTGCTCTAAAATGCTGGTTCTTAATTGAGAATATGCTAATTTCTTAAAATTTTATTTATGATTTGGTCTCTATTTGTATATATGCATGTTTTTGGGAGATTTCACAGAGTTATTGTCAAATTTTCCATGTACCCTGTGTATAATCTAAAATAATCACTGTGCCATATGTTTCTTTTTATGATGACCAAACCAAGAACTCTCATTACAAATTTGATAAAGCCAATGATGAAATTTTCCTGTTTGGTACTTTTGATATATATCATGCCAAATAGCCAAAGAAATCTTGAGAAACAAGATAAAAGCTAAAGTTATCACACTTTCCCAATTTCAAAATATATTACAAATCAACCTTAACAAAAACCATGTAACATTGGCCTAAAACTGATATATATGACAGTGGAACAGAACACAGAAGCTGGAAATAATTCATTGCATATATAGTCAAATTAATTTCAACATGAGTGTGAAGAAAACAGGAAATGACAGTCTTTTCAACAAATGATGCCCCCCGAAAAGTGACTAGCCATGTATAAAACTATGTAATGGAACTCTTATATGATGCACAAAGTAAAAGTAGGTTAAAGAGTTGAATGTTAGACCTGAAATCATAGAACTTCTAGATGAAAACATAGGTAGAAATACTTCTTGACTTTGATCTTAGTAATAATTTCATGGATATGACACCCAACACATAAAAATATAAAAGCAAAATTAGACAAGCAAGATGACATCAGGCTAATGAGCATCTGGACAGTGCAAAAAACAAGAGAGTGCAACTACAGCCTACAGAGCGGGAGAAAAACATTTTCACACTGTCCCATGAAGAGTTAATATCCACAGTATGTAAATACTCCTGCAATTCAAGAGTCAACAAACTGATAAAATACAAAAAACCTAATTGTAAATGTAGCAAAGGACTTGAATAGGCATTTTTCATATTATTAATATGTGAGAAAAGTTCCTCAACATTATTAATCATCAAGGATATGCAAACCACAGAGAGATATTATCTCACACTAGTTCCTACTGCTATTAGCAAAAAGAGAGTAGCAAGTCTTGGAGAGAATATGGAGAAACGGGAAACTTGTGCATCATGATGGGATTGTAAAAGGATGACTCCTCTATGGAAAACAGTGAGTAAGTACCTCAAGAAGTTTTGTGGGTTTTTTTTTTTTTTTGGCGGTACTGGGGATCAAACTCAGGACCCTGTGCTTACAAGGGAGGCACTTATTCCACTAAGCTATGCCCCTAGCCCTTCAAGAAGTTAAAAATAGAGCTACCATATGATCCAGCAATCCCACCTAGAGGCATAATGCGAAAGATTCAAAATCAGTATCCAGAAGTGATATCTTCCTTCCTCCTATATTCATTGCAGGATTATCTACAGCAGCCAAAATAGGGAAATGACTCAAACGTCTCTCTTTGGATAAATGATAAAGAAAACTTGAGTAGTATTGGGACTTAGAAAAGAAAGAAATTCTGCTGTTTGTGACAGTATGAATGAACCTAAAGGACAGGATACTGTGAAATATATCCATTCCAGAAGGGCAGTAAGTGCTTCTACTTCCATGAAGCTCCATATGAGTCAATCTCATTAAAGCAGAGAGTAAAATGGTAGTTACCAGGGGCTGAGGGTATCAGAAAATGTGAGAATTACTGGTCAATCTATATAAAACTTCAGCTAGGCAAGAATAAGTTCTAGACATCTCTGATACAACACAGCACTTGTAGTGAGTACTGTACTATGCATTTGAATTTTTGTTACAGGGTTAGAGCTATTATTAATTGTGCATAAAACAACAAAAACCAGAGGCACACAAAACTTTGGGGGATTTTGGATATGTATTTTACTTTGATGCGATGATTTTTCACAGGTGTATACATTTGTCCAAGCTCACCAAGTTCTATTCATTAAATATGCACAGTTTGTAATATATCAGTTATACAGCAGTAGAATTATTAAAAATGATGCCCACAAAGGGATGAATACATTTACTTGTCATCTTTATTCTAGCAGGATGTTTACATTCTCTACTATTAATAGAATACATTATTTTGGCTATAAAATGATAATATCTGCCCCTGGCACAAGTAAAAGAATAAGCACTCTCATATACAATTGTCCTTTTGAAATGACTAGATGTTAGTATATTACTATAATAGAAAACAGCGAATTTTATGTTGCTCCTTTCTTTTTAAGGAACACTGTGAATACCTACAATCGTGCAGTGAAAAGTTTATGTTAATGTTTGATAATTTTCTCCAAAGCAAGCAATTCCTGAAAGGGACCACATAAGAGGAAATAGTGGCATTTATCAAACTCTTATTTCCGTTGCCCTTCGAACCCACAGCTAAACTATGCTTTCTATCTTCCTCACAACCGGTTGGAGGCATTTGATCAGACCGTGGAAAATTAAAATTGTGGGCGCAAGTGACGGACTTTGTTTTCATACTGTCCCTCCAAACTTATGCGGTCTTGCACCTTGTCCTCCACAGTGAAGTTCTTTAAGCAAATGAATTTCTTTTATGCTTTATGGGGTAGTGACATCATCCAGTTGAACAACCCTCAACTTGTTATTGACCGCGTGGAATATATCTGAATATTGTATACATTTCTGTAAGTTGACAATTGTTTACAACAACAACCAATCTATGCTGACTAGTTTACTGATACCAACACACCAATCAGAATCCACAAAAGCTTGTAGTTATTAAAGAAAGACACAGTACTCTTGGGGGCAGCAAGGAAGACACTTAACAGTTAAAAGAACTGAATTACAGTCTTTCTAATCACTTCACTATGGTACTAGCAAATTTTAAAATGGGCTTTACTAAGACTATCTCTAGCTTTTATTTTTTCTGTTAGAGGCCATATTTTCTCTGGGACGCATTGAACTTGTCCTACTCACTCTAGGTAGTATCCTGATCATGACAAAATATAAAATTTTATTTGTAAAGAGCAGAGGGTAAACCCACAGCAAGATAATTTTCTTTTTTTTTTTTCTTTTTTTTTTTTTTGGTGGTACTGGGGATTGAACTCAGGACCCTGCGCCTGCTAGGCAGGCGCTTATTCCACTGAGCTATATCCCCAGCCCCCTGATAATTTTCATCTGGGAATCTTCCTAAACCAACTTAAAAGAATAAAATAAATTTAAATTAAAAAATAACCAAAATTCTAAAATCCAGCTCCTGTCCCATAGTAAGACCTTAGTTCACTTTCTCCAAGGAGCATTCTTACTCGCCAAACATAACTATATGAGAATAAATTTTAAAAGTTTGAGTCAAGCGTGGCAGCACACACCTGCAATCCCATCACTCGTGAGGCTTAGACAGGAGGGTTGCAAGTTTGAGGCCAGCTTGAGTTACATACACTAAAGTTCAAGGCCTGATTGGATTACATAGCAAGACCTTGCTTCAAAAAAAAAAAAAAAAATTTTTTTTTGTTATATAACCATGGTAATTCCTTCATGAGGCTGAAGTGGAATTATCGAAGTTCAGATTAGAAATCTTTTATACATGTGACAATCTTTTCCCTTTTCTTCTTTACTCTTTTTGGTTTGTTTTGCAGAGCTGGGGATTGAACTAGCCTCTAATGTGTGCAAAAGCAGTCCCCTATTGAGATGCAGCCCCACTCCTTCACATTTCTTTGGAGGAAAAAAACTAGAATGTTCTGCGTCAATTTCAGTGTGGCCCTCTCTTCTGGAGCAAAGTGTGTGCATATGTGTGCCCATACATATGTGTGAGCATGCATGTGTATTTTGTGTCTAAGTGTGCAAACTAAGAACATATATAGTGCCTAAGTAGTACCAAATAGGCAAAAACTTCTGAATAGTTTGGAATAATTGTGATACTAACTTGGCTGTTCTGAACAGATAGATTAATATATAAACTGTAAATATAGCAAGCATTCTTATAACATGCAAAATAATAACTTACTTCAACTACTATAGAGTGTTTTCTTATCTTTCTTTTAAGTGTTCTCTTCAGCACAATGCAGGCTGCTGCTGATTTTGTGCTCATATAAGTAGTAAATGCTGAGGTGTCGCCTTGGAGTTGGCAGGATGATCACTCACGAACTCACCTTGTATAGGGTCTTCCCCTACTGCGTGACAGGACACATATCTTGGAATGCATATTGTTTTGAAAACCTGAGAAGCTGACCTTTAGAATACCACAAAGATGCTAATGGAAGTTCTTACATTTTCCTGCACTTTTTCGCCTTTACTCACCTCAGTGCAAACACGTGGACTTCACAAAGTATTTGGAGTCTTACTACTCCATTTTAAAGGCAGAAAAAATTGTGCCTGGTTTTGTAATCAAGTGCTAGACAGCACCCTTCTTGTTTTGCTTTATTTTAATCCACCTCAGGGGAACTTTTCTTTGCCATGTATATCCTTTCTAACTTTCTGGCCTTGCCTCCACTGCTAAGTTTTCATGGCTCAATCACACTTGGTGACTTTGGAGTCCCAAAACAAACCAAATATTTTCACATGTGATATGGCATCACTGAACCACTATCCTTTCTGCCAACTTTGTTCAAATATCTCTCTTCACTGTGAAGTCTTTCTCCAGCTGCCAAGCACAGTTACTTTTATATTGCTATTTCCACAGAACACAGTACACACACTTTAGCTATGATGGTCAATATATGAGTCACCTACACGTGTCCTTGAGTCCCTCAAGGGCAGACAACACATCTCATTCATTTCCATGGTATCTAGTGTGGGATGCAATAGCAGTCAGCGAATGGGTACTGAATAAATCTGGATATGTACCATTTCTTTAACAGATAGGGTTAGCATTAAAGATTAGAGAATGAGCTTGGATTTGTACTGTACTAGATTAAAAGTCCTAGCCTTTCTGCATATCAGCCTTATGACTTTGGGTAAGTTTTCTCTGTATCTCTCTTTACTTACCTGTAAAACATGGATGTCAATACTACATACCTAATGGAATTGAAAAGATTTAATGAAAAACTGGGTATAGGCAGCACCGTAAAGTATGCGAGGTACACCAAGTGATCACCAATGGCTCTTTGTATTTTGTTCTCACCTTCCCCCTTTCCAGTTCTCTCTTAATAAACCAGAACTGCTAGGTAAATGCTATTGGCAGGGAAGGAGTTTTCCCCATCAAACACAAGCCCCCATCTAAAATAGAAAACAATATACACGGAGGGAATATTCACCAGTAAAATGTCCTTCTCCATCCATGAAAAGATGTGGCATTGCATTTGTGTTCAATGGAAATAAAACTGAAGTTCATCTCATTTGTCCTTTCCCCTTAACTGCAGAGTAAATGGATGTATGTATGAGTTATATCGAAAACTTTGCATAAAGTCATTAACCCCACGTTGTGGCCAATTTCAAAATAAGCTGCTGCACACTGCATGGGAGCACATCATTTTTAAGAGTCTTTTGCTGTAGCTTCTTTTTCTTTAGATATACATACACCCATAGATAATTGCAGGTTAATGGCGTGTATCAGAGGACACCATGAATCATAAAACTAAGTAGAATTCCCTTGTTATTTTCAAAATATATTTTAAGGCAATCTTTTCTCACTGACAAAACTGTAATTACACCTTACACTCTTCACAATAGTACTCAGCAAATTGTATCTTTTTGCACAAACTCTTTGTCTTTCAAGATAGGTTATTACAAAAAAGCAAATTCTAGCTTTCCAAGGCAGATAACTTTCCTGAGATATGCTTTTAGATCTTCACAGGCTTTCTTTGTTCTGTTCTTGTCTACGGCTTTCAAAGACTTAGAAATGTCTGCAATACATTTGACACAGCTACTGCTGCCTTTAAAAATGTTGCTTACCAGGCTGATGTAAAACTGTATTACGAAAAATTTGGGTGGGGTTGTGGGTAGAAAGCAAATCATATATTTAAGAATCTCCAGAATATGTCTCTAATATCTAATTAATAGCACATTCTGCCCATCATAATGTAAATCATACTTCCAATAATGGAAATTTGCCTTAAATTACCAAGGGTGTAAAATGCAGTTTCTGTGAACTTGAACATAGCTTTTGCAAAGAAAGGTTATGATTTCATTTTTTTTCTGTGTATATACATGTATGTATGTATGTATGACCATTTTGTTTCCAGGGATTGTATGTATTTTAGGAGACATTTCCATTTTGAGCTGTTAGTCTTACTAAATTCATATTAGGAAACAAGTACACACATAAATCTTTTCTGAATAAGCCCAACCAAAGAAGTCATTTACAGTCCTTTGGTTTATTCAATGCATAGCAGTAAGAGAAGGTGGGTTAGGCATGGACTGTAAGATTAGTGGGGGGATAGTTGAGGCCTTGTGCACTTTTTCCCGTATTACGTATTCGGAAGGTAGGACAGTGCCTGGTGCACAGTAAATATTTACCGAATGAACATCAATCTAATTATAAGAGCCAGTGGAAAATGGAGAAATTATAGTGAAAAAGATAAAAATCACCTGTGAGTGAAGCCCCCAAGAGCGCTAACGTGACTGTCATATTTCCTCTGCTCCAGTTACTTCATTTTGGGATTGATAAAAATAAGCTTATCCCATTTATTAAAATTAAATTAGCAGTTTTGAGAGCGTTCTCCCATGCTGTCTCTAGGGACTCGTGCTTTTTCACTTCTCATCTTTTTTCTTTCACTTCTCTCTATAAACCTGTCTTGTGCTCCCTCGTCTCTGCGCATACTGTCAAAATGTTCCTCTCCGATCTTTTTCAGATACTTCAATTTAAGCCACCACCATCATCCTTGATGTATGAAGAAAGAATCCTCCTGAGACCCCTTAAGAACCTTCTTAATTGGCTCATCGGAAGACCATCGCTGAGTTAGGTAAACATACTTCCTTCTGCCTTATTCCTACCTACTGGTGAATTACCATTGTTGTACATAGTTCTGGGCTATCTAGGTGGACCTGTTAAACATGGCTTATAGGAATATATTTGGCTGACGCTTTTCAAAAAAGGAGAAACTTTATAGACAATGAATGTAGTATCTGTGAGATTAGAAACCACGTCTTTCGTTATTTCTGATGTACCATAGATACTAAATAAAGTATGAAAGCACGTGATACATGAAAACATTTAAATGGGAATCTGAAAACCATTTAATACACTACAACAAAGATATATATGTATGTGCACATATATATGTATGTGGAGCTGTAGGAACGTTGTACAAAAGAATATGTATAAATTTCTGTGTGTATGTGAGAAATGCTACTCTTTTCCTGGATTATGCTTTCTGTATGTAAAATAATAGACTAGTATGTTATGCGGCTGATGGTGCACGTGGTCTGGCTCTCATACGTACTGGAATAAGTTTGACAATCCTTCTTAACTCTACAACAACCACACTTCATTAAAAAATATGTGGAGAGGCATTCCCATAACCTACTCGGTATTTAAAGTCGAAACTGTTAATTTGCTTTGATTAGTGAGTAGTTTTAATTTTCTTTAAAATTAAGGGCTCCTAGGGAACGCCAAGGGTACAGAAGAGAATTTTCATAAAATAGTCCTACTTTTGTTACTGGTAAATATCAGTTATTATGATACATTTCATTCTATTGTTTTATGAAGTTTGAAAATATGTGAACTTAATGATTTCTAGAGTCTTGCCTAATACTGATCTTTCATCAAGCAGAAAAATACATGACTAGAATAATCATTAACATCAGAAATATTAGAACTGTCGACTCTATCATAACATGTGCGTGAAAAATGGAGTTATTCAGGTAACTCTCCTATGGAGTGAAGTGGTAACATGGAAGTCATGTTTCTATTGCAAATAAAGAAATAATGTAATATTACATTTCCAGTGATTATAGTGGCCAATAAAGAGTAGACACTAATGGAGTCTCTCAAAATTGTATTTACCTCCTAAATATTTAAGAATCATCTACATATAATACATAAATAGTGCCATGCCACCATTTTGTAAGCCAATTTTGTTTTTAATGGTCTAGGCAGTGTTTAAAATATAACTTTCTCTTTGATTTTGCATTATTTTTGTCCATAAGTAGCATCAGTTCAAGTGTAAGCCACTCTTCACTCGGGTCTTATACAAGTAATCAAGGCTGACATAGAAGTTACTGCTCCTGTATCTTGCAAAACCTTGCTAACTGCATATGGCTTTCAACTCATGTATGTAAGATTAATAGTCTCCATTCACTACTCACTGCTCATCTTTCTAAATCCATTTTAAGTGATCTATTATAGAGACAAAACCACTTTATTCCATGGGCAAATTTTATCATTCGTACATTTTCACTGACATGTCATTTCTCCCAGTTTAGATTCTGCGCATCAATTACGTGAGGGAAAATCTGATTTTGAAATAATCGATGCTTGTTATCCATCCTATTTAATATGAAGCTTTAAGAGAAGCTTGGGGTTTTACTTTTGGAAAGAAAAAAATTCAGCCAAGTGAGACTCAAATTGCAGAAAACATTTGAGCTCCACCTGCGTTTAAACTGATTTTGCTGGGGGCAGATGAGGCAAGCAGAAGCTTTACAGCTACTCTGTTCATGTAGACAACAGGAAAGAAAAAAGCTTCTTTTTCTTTAACTTATTTTCAAAACAGTTAAAAAATGTAAAAAGGGTTAAATAACTCCTACATATACCCAGAGTGCAAATATTAACATTACTGTCTACTTAGAAATATTATTGTATAAATGATCAGGTAATAGTAAAAATTGCATGAGATCTGGGAAATAATCAGCAAAAGCAAATATTACTTTTCTATAGTATTAGACACATTAGATAGAAAATATGTTATGATTAATTAGATTTTTAAAAATTTGTAGTAATCACATATTTTGATCATTAAGCATTATTTCTTCAAATGCCCTGCTTTCAAAATAGGTAATATTTCTCTTTAAAAACAGTATCAATTGCTACTTAAATGTCCTTTCAAATAGAAGGCTAGGATATCAGTATCATAACTGAAACTAATTCTCCATATTTAGCAGAAGAGGATGAAGTAAAAGTAGAAGTAAAAGGATCTAAAAAATTTCAAAGTTGTCTGTTCTTTTTATAGTTTGCTTTAAATGTTAGACCAGTTTTTAAACTTTTTTTTTTTTTTTTTTCTTTTGTGGTACTGGGGATCGAACTCAGGACCCTGCGCTTGCTAGGCAAGCGCTTATTCCACTGAGCTGTATCCCCAGCCCCTAAACTTTGAATTAAGAAATTTTCTTGGAACACAATGAGTCACTAGCAAGAGTGATAATGGAAAAATATGAGCCTCAGATACTTGCTTGGGTTGACTTTAGTCCTCTTCATCAAAAATGTGAATAGATTAAAACCCTGAAGTTCACTTCAACGATGCTTTTTTAAAATAACATGGCAAGAATTACAAAAGGGGAGATTCACATTTCTATCAAAAGTTAGTAATATCACAGTAGTGATTTATGAAGCACTTAAATTAAGCCTGAAGTAGTGAGGGCTGCACAGTGAAAGATACTTAGACTTGAATGGCAAAGAAGATTGAGTTTTTCATTCTCACGTCTCCAAGAGAAGGGGGAAACTTGCCTTATGAGGCCAATGGGAAGAGGTGAGGGCATTCAGAACATGAGATCTCAGCCAGCATGTGGGCAAGAAGAAAGAGGGACACTTGTGGGCTGAAGCCTTCCCTAGGACCCAAGACATGATCTAGGCAGGCTTTCTATACCTGCATTGTATTATTTCCTTGGAAGGGAGCACAAGGATTTGTGGGAATGTGGGAGTTACTGTATCAGGTTTACCAGGGTGAATAAGCAGAAGTAAGGTGGCAAGGTAGTTCAGTGTACGGGAGCTTAACTACCTAGAACATGAAAAGAAAAACAGAATAGAAACTATTCCAAAGAACATATGTGAGGCATGATAAAGCAGAGACAGGAGAATAAGTTGAATGCCAGTATAGACGCTTTCTTGCAACCCAGCTCTGTTCCCATGGCTAGGTCATTACACGAATTGTCACTACATGATGAATTGTATACAGTACGGCATTCGTATGCATGAGAGTTATGACAGCTATTGTTTGCCACAAGATGTGTCATCATACTAAAGAATTAATTCACTTTGTTTTGATTTATTGTATACCTGTTTATAATTTACTATTTTTGTCAGATATTTGAGTTAATTCTGTTAAATCTTAGCTTTTTTACTTTTTGCTGGAAGACAATTTTATGTTTAGAGGAAAATGCCTAACTTAAAATATCCCTTGGTATTGATTTTAATTTCTTTTTTTTCTATTTAAAGTGATATTCAACATGTTTACATTTACATGATTCCTCTCCAATAAAGCTCCAATTTTGATAAGGTCAGTCAGTTGTTTTTCTAATTCCTTCAGTTGCTCTAATCCACCTCCTCTTTGCAGAGAAAAACAATGTTTTTCCTCTGACTAGCCCTGGATAAACTCTGCATTATCTTCCAAAGACTAACACAATGGGGACAGTGTTCTCTTTTTTCTTTCTGTTTTTCTCTTTCTAATAGAACTGGTGTGAAAGGATTTCAGTCTTTGGTTTCTGATATATTATTATTTATCCGTGAATATTTGTCTTTCTTTTATTCTATATGACTTTATTTATTTACATATTTATTTATAAATTCAATTCCAGAGTATGACCTCACTCTCAGGCAAACAAGGCCATCATAAGAAGGACAAATGGTACAATGTTAAAACTTAAGATGGCCAGAGCCTGTGATGTAGAAAGTGTGATCAAAAGTTACAGTGAATGTTAAGATTTTTAAAATTCAGTACAATAAAAGATACTTTGTAATTAACCATCCTCCAAAATGTTCCCTTTTCATTCAAATACACTTATGCCATTGTTCTTGCCACTTGCTGAAGCAATTTTGGAAGTTTTCTTTCATGAGCGTCTTTACAATGCGGTATTTAAACTTGCACCTCTTTACAAGGTGTGATAAAATCATGTGCTGAAGGCTGCTGCCCAATGCTCCTCTTAGGTTTGTAAAAGCTGAGATGGTGTAATCCACAGCCTTGTTCACTGGACCTCACAGAAGGCAACTTGTGGCTTTTCCTCAAACTCTAAATGACCATGAAAGGTAAACATTTCGAACAGATTCAGGAGCTTGAGGCAACCACAACCGTGCAACTATGGACACTCACAAAAGAAAACTTTCAGAACTGTTTCAGAAAGTGGCAAGAATGGTACAATGAGTGTGCTCAGAGTGAAGGGGAGTAGCTTGAAGGACACTCAAGGAAACGTTATCTGTTAGTGTAAGAATTATTTTCTAATTTAAACACTTACAGTGTGTTTCAATCACAACTCAAACTTTCCTTTGAATGAAACCTGGTTGGTGGTAAGAAGTGTGTGAGGTAAAGGAAATGGAGACTAGGAGACATTCTGTGCATATAGAGAATGAGCAGTGCTTTGACTGAAACATAAAGTGGATTAATGGTAACACAGCAGTAAGATTGTTAATGGCCTTGAATTCCAACCTAATGAAACTATACTTTATTATGTAACCACAAATTTGTGCAAATAGAGAAGCAGTCATTTCTGAAGTTTAGAATCGTCCCATTCATCAAGTCCCATCATGCTAGATGGATTTGGGAAGGAAAAGGAATACAGGTGGAGAGTCTGTAAGTAAAAAGACATTGACTTCCCAGAAGCTTTAACACAACTTTTTAATATTAGCTTACAGTAAGGTTTTTACCGTTGCCTATTAAGTCATTTTATTTTTTTAAGTCACAGCTACTTTCCGTACTTTCTCTTTTGATTTCTGTAAGTTTGTGTTTACTGAGATGAGAATGAGCTGATTCTCTAGTGTTTACTAATCGTAATCTTGTGTCAGCAAGGACCAGAACACATTGCCACTATATTACTGCGCTTCAACCCCAGAAATACATTGCTATTCATAATATTCACTTTGGTGGAACATTTAAAATTAAATCTAACACTTTTTATCTGTTGTTGCATTTAAATGTTTTAACTTAAACTTCTTAATGTCCTGAGTACTAAAGTGCCTACGGAGAATTTGCAAGGAATGGTAAATAAAACATATGCCCCTACTGTGATTTGTGGGTCAAGTCAAGTTGTCTTGTTTGTTTATATATTGCCAGCAAAACTGGATGTTATCCAATAATGGATGCTATCAAGTATCATCTGATGGCTATCATTTTGGTAAACATAGCAGACCTCAATCTTTAATAAAAATTATTCTGTTCTGTGAAACAGGTGCCACACTTCAATTCAGTACTCAGTGAGCACTTGCCATTGTAAGGATTTGTGTTAAAGGAGGTCAGCTGTAGATCAGGACTTCTTGGCCTTGCAGCTACTGAAATTTTGAGCCAGGATAATTATCTTTATTTAGAAAGTGTTCTGTACATTTCAGGATGTTTGATATGCTTGGTCTTTCCTCTATGGATGCCAGCACAATCCACCCATACCCATTTTTGTAGTGCTGTATTTTTATTAGTACAGTTTTGCTACACAAAATGATCACATTTATCACGAGGAATTTGTCCCTGTACATAATATATCCTAATTTGTCTTTTTTTCCCATTCCTCTCCTCTCTCTTCAACCTTTCCTCTCCAATTACAGAAGCTTTGTTTCCACTCTTTCCTTCCATTCCCTTTTTAAAATCTCTGTTCTTTTTGTTACCTTTCACCTTTGCCCTTCCTTGTTCCCCTTCCCATTTGAACTAATTCCTCCTAATTCCAAATATCTATCCTCCAATTTACTTCTTATTTACCCATTTGATTTCTCACACAAGAGAACCAATGTAATGTTTAAACTTGTGTCCAGTTTGTTTCACTTAAAATTATGCTCTCATATGCATTCATTTGCCTAAAAAAAGTCTTATGTTTATTTTTCTGCCAGAGTAGTACTCTGGTGTATATATAAACCACATTTTCTATATCCAGTCATCTGTTGATAGGCATATGGGCTGTTTCCAAGACTTAGCTATTATAAATTGTGCTGCTATAAGCATGACTATGTATATATCATAGTGGTATAATGCTTTTAACTCTTTCTGGAAGATACCTAGAAGGGGAATAGCTGGATCAAATGGAATTTCTGTCTTTAGTTTTGTGAAGAATCTCCATACTAATTTCCATAGTGGTTGTATGAATTTACACTCCCACCAACAATGGAGAAGGTTTCTTGTTTCCCACAGCCTAGACAAATTTATTAATTGTTGATTTCTTGATAATAACATTATTTCTGGAGTGACATAGAACCTTAATGTTGTTTAATTTACATTTCTGGAATGAGTAGTGATGTTGAACATTTCTTCATATATTTATTTCGCATTCCTTTTTCATCTGAGAAGTGTATATTCATCTCAGAACCCAGTTTTGGACTGAGTCTTTAAGTTTAGAGAGTCTGGTTTTTTAGTTCTTTATTTATTCTAGATATTAGTCCTTTGTTTAAGAAGTACCTAGTAAAATATTTTTTCCCATTATGTAGGTTGTCTCTTCCCTCTGTTGGTGATTTCTTTTGCTGTGCAAAAGCTTTTTAATTTGATGTGATCCCAGTCACTGATTCTGTGTAATATTCCCTATGCAGTCGGGTTTTGTTCATAAAGTCTCGGCCTACACCTGTGTCTTCCAGAGTTTTACCTATTCTATCTTCCAGCAGATTTAGTGTTTCTGTTCTAGTATTTAGATTTTTGATCCACTTCAATTTTAGTTTAGTGTATAGTGAGAAATGAAGGTCTTCGTTTAATCTTTGCCATATCCCACACCCATTTTTTTGGCAACCAAAAGATCTCCTGATATTACTAAGTGTCCCGTGAGGCATAAAATCCCCCCTCGACACTGATATGTAACAACAGGTTTAGGTATGGGGTAAAATACTGGCTTTAGGAAACTTATAGTCCACCAACTTTATTGCCCACATTTTACAATCAAGAAGACTCAGGTCTGAATGTTTAGTGTGCCTTTCATTCATCTTCTGTATTCAGGAAGTTATTTAACCTCTTTAAGTTACACTGTCTTCACCTCTGAAATGCAGATAATATGCAATTTGCAGATTAGAGAAGATTAGAGAAGAAATTGTGAAGATTAGAGAAGAGTAGAGAATTTTGTCATTAATATATGCTAACACATTGTTACTATAGCATTTTCAATATCAATGTTAATTATTGCTGGGTTTTACTTGTACTTCTTTCTCCCTGGTACTTGTGGAAAAGGAAACTCTTCTCCAATTCAAGGTTATGCACCAGTCTCCGTCATCCCCTGCTTTCTCAGTAGTAGATTTTGTGACTTGTCTCTGCAACATTCTCTTTTGCATTACAGAAGGACCACAGGGAGAGAGAGACGTGGGTATCCACCCACAACGTTTAAAATATTAAATGAGATTATATATGTGAATCATGTAATAAAGGAAGAAGCTGCCATTAAGGGTGAGAAATCAGTCAGTCCTAAACATTCAATTCATAAGCACATGTATTCACAAGACTACTAATGAGGTTATCATCTGTTAATTACTTTGATTTAATCATTTTACAATAATTATGTCACATTGTATCCAAAAATATATATAGAATTATTATCTGTCAATTGAATCTGTGATGGTTAAGCTTAATTATCAACTTGGTTGGCTTGTGAACTGCCTAGGAGACTAATAAAACACACCTCTGTGTGCATCTGGGTAAGTCGCAGATATGTGACCTTGGCTACTGTATCTAGTCTCTGGTTCATTCCTCTCTGGCACTGTTGCCCTGCTGATTTTCCAGCTGCCATAAACTAAGTGCCTTTGCTCCTCCAGGCCCTTCTGCCATAATGTTTTTCCCTTGGTGCCAACCAACCATAGACTGAATTCCTATCAACTGTGGGCCAAAACCACCTCTCATCATTTAAGTTGTGGGTAGTAGGCAATGTTTTCCAGCAGAAGGAAAGCCGACCAATGTGGAAACTGAATCGATAAGCTTAAAAAGTGTTTAATGGAAAATGTTGACAATTTAAGAAGTTTTTATATTTATCGCACACGCCAATGTTCATCTTTATTCTTTTTACTAAAAGATATAATTAAATTAACGATGCAATGATTAAGCATGTTTTATTTGTCAAGATGACCTAGCTTATGCTGTGGTAACATGCAAATATCTCAGTGACGCTTCCTCCTGTTATACATCTATCTTGACTTCATTACATATCCAGGAAAACATCATCCTCACTTAGGAACGTGTTCCCCTGATCTAGAATTTCTTACACAGATTGCAGTGATCTCTCTGCCTGTATTCTTTCACTCCACTGAACTCTAAAGTACATGAGAAAAGAGCTCCTGTTCACCGCATTTGCTAACTGTATTGTTTCTCAGCGCCTAAAACAGCATTGCATTAGGCCCTTATTCATTTCCTTCATAGTTCTTACTATACTTTGTGTTTATGTAATAGTTTTGTGAGTTTTTCATTGCCCTCTGTCTCCCTACTAGCATCTAATCTCCATGTGGACAGGGGTCCCACTTGTATTGCCTACTTTGTGTACCCAGTATGTTAAACAGTGTCTGACAGATGTAGGCACTCGATACTGGGTAAATGAATGGGTGACTACTCTGTGAATGAGAATCAGATTCTGATTTCGATTTAAGGTAAAACTTCTTAGTGCACCATGAGAGCGTTTCATGTCATTCCTACCTATTTCTCCAGTTGTGTTCAGCAACATGCCTTCCTCCCCCATACCTTTCACTGCCACATCTTTGACTCCCAGCCCACCTTTAGTTTCCTGTGACATGGTCCCTGGATATGCTTTCCCTTTGTTTTGGAGTGCCACCAGTTTAGATGGTTGCTCCACCAAAGGCTTGTACAACATAATGAACTCACTCTACACAGGGACTTATCTCAGTTACATATTTTTCTTCCTGTATTTCTCACAAGATTATTTCCTTACTTGTTTAATTCTTGGATCCTTTCACCAAACTACACCATGCATCATTTTGCTAATTGTTGAATCTCTACTGTCTATCATTACATTTTGCACTTAGAACTTTTTAAATAAATTATCTTTATTGAATTAGGATATATGTGAACATTTAGCAAAGAATTTTACTTGCTTTCAAATCCAGGTTTTAGTGCTTTTCTCAGTGGGGTTATTGTGAGAATTACAGACAACTGTTAAAACCCCAGGACATAGAATGGAGTCTGTAAATGAGAGCTGCTTTGCTACTATTCTCGTTGTCCCCTGTACACATGTGCAAAATAATATTAGTTGAATATTAATCTCCATAGAGAGCCAAAGAAAAAGGAGGATGAGGAAGAGGGAGGGGGAATGAGGAGGCACAGTAATAACAGAAAGAAGAGGTAGAAATCTAGTGACACTTTGTGCGAAGAAAAACTGCTCTTGCTCACTTACTCGACACACTAGAAACTTCCAATTTAATGCAAGGATATCTTTACCTCTACTTTGCTCTGTTCAGACTTGGATAGAGATAATCCTAAGAGACCTATAGAATTAAGTATATTTTTAATACTTTTTCTATTCTGTTCACTCAGTGGGTTCCACTGAGAAAAAAAATCAGACTATCCTTTTGCAAATAGATGTGGAAAATTGTAACAGATTTGGGAGCAGTGGAGCTAAAATATAAAAATGTAAGCTCTTCTTGCCACTTTCACTTCATTCCTAATCATCTGTGGGTGGCAGACACTGTCTATTGCCACCTGATGATCATTCTCCCTTCCTTACTTGCTAGCAGAAGTCAGACTTTGTTATGCCAACACTTCTTTCCTCTTTGTACTCTCCCTGTTTTGATCATTGTCCTGTAGCAAGTTGATGATGTGGAACTGCAGCAGCTTTCATGTACCCATGAGATCACCAGGTAAGACAATAAAGGAAAAGGATGGAATCACAGAAATAGTGTGGCTTCGTAATAACATAATTGATTTGCAGTTGCAGATGTTCTATTGGTGAAATGGAGACATTAGGAGCTTCTTTTCATGAAGAATAATACCTGTAAGGCCTCTGCAGAGGGCTGGCTCCACCACAGCATGCCAGTTTCCTGCAGGTTTCCACGCAGGTCACATGGCTCATACTCAACCTTGGGCTGACGGGAGTCTCCAAAGAACACTCTGTAATCTTCTCAGGAACGGCCAGTCTTGTAAAGGCTGTTACAAGCCCGTTCTGATCATCCTCCCTTCATGGGTGAGGCTGCAGAAGGGCGGTTTATCTTTTCTTTCTCTGGTTCCCAGGAAGCCCAAGACTTGGCGCCTTGACCTGCCTGCCCTTTTAGGTACAGGTGCAGATTTCTGTGTGAGTTCACAATATTGACCCCTCAATGATCAAGTGGCTTTCTCTGAATGCTTATACTTGTAATCTTATTGTCTGACCATAGTCTTGTCCCATCTCATGCCCACCTTGCGATTTCCCATTTTTCTCCTACCCTGGATCTGCCTCAGCTAGTGGTTTTGCTCTATAAAATTCCTAGAAAAGACAGGGTCCTTGGCAACCCTCTTGGCTCCCCTCTGTCCCTCTGTAGGACAGAAGCTTTCTTTCCCTCAATAAATAGGTTCTGTTCTTTAAAAAAAGTCAAATGACCTACTCCTCAGGTCATCCTTCAGCTGGGCCCTCGAGTTCAATATCTTCTTGAGGGCCCAGGACTGTGTGAAGGGGACACCCTGTGGATTTTCCTCATCTTTCTATATAAGTAATAACCTGAGCCCATTTGAGTTGCTGTCAGATGTATGGAATTGTGATGAGCCAACCTAGCAGCTTCCACTTTACTATTGTTTATGGGTGCTTGCTAGAAAAGCTAGACTTTACAGTAGTACTGCTATTACACTAATGTTATCAAGATCTCAGCTTTCTCTTCTGAAAATGGGAATTACATAGAAAGCAAAACATTTACATGTGGGCTAGAAATATTTAATTATTTTCTTAGATAACTGTAGATATCAATCTGTGGATGTCTATGAGTTAGATTTGTGACTTAAGGAAATGATATCTAACTTAACTACTGATTCTATTGTATTTCATTATAAAAGATAACTTAGTCTGCTTGAAGAGAGCCCAGACCATGTGCTTTACAACCTTAGTCATGGTGAAAGCTTTCATACAGCTATAGGACTTCTCTTCTGACATAGCGCTACACAGATGTGGTTTGTTGAGATGGGAAGAAGTTAAAAATAAATCCCATATGAACAAGTTATTCATTCTTCAAATCCATTACTTTAGTTCTAATACTCAGTTTCAATCTGAGGAAATTAAAATACAGACTATCTGCTTCCAGGCTATACTCAAATTTCTAAATTCTATCATTATTAAAGAATCATCATGGAATATCTTACAGATCAAATTTCAGCATCCCTTTAAACAAGGTTTAGTTTTAAAGGTATTACCTAGGGAAGATTGGTTTAAAAGCAATTACTATTTTTTCATCTGAGTAAAGATCTGTGATTTTACTTCTAAGAAGAAAATCCATTCTTCCATTATTCAGAGTAATAGCTTCTAGTTTGGTTATTTGTATATTTACAGTTCTATAGAGGGGCATCCTGAACTTCTGAGAAAGACGTAAGAGGGCAGTTGAAGGAAAGGTGGCTGGTTCTTTGTCCATTGTTCTGTTCTTTCTGGGAAATATGTGTTAATCAGTTTCTCAACAAGGTGTTATCTTCGTCAAGTATATTCACTTGGAGACACATGTTTACATTTTAAAAGATGTTTCTTTTTCTTCTGTTAAATTCTTTTCATCCCAGCAATGAAAAGAATAATTTTATCACAAGGAATTTGGTGTTCTGCAAAAAATATCACTTTGTCAGCAAGAAAATGATGCATTTCATATGTGTGTGCTTTTGTAGCTAACAGTTAAGGCAGGCGCACTGGTTGCATCAGAAATAGGTTGAGTGTTGTTCATAACATTTTCTGTTCCTTGATATGTAAGCCAATATTTTCATTTCCCTAAATGACTAACATTAATAATAAGCTAGAACTTAATATTAGTGATGAAGCCAGATTATGCGTCCAGAAACCAACTCACCTATGTAAAGAAACCACTTTTTAATATTTGCATGATTATTATTTGGGATTTCTCCATTTATCTGTTAATGTATGATATGACAATAATAGATTTTTGAATGTTAAATCTAGCCTTGCTTTTTTAGGATGCATCCATCGTAAATGTGAGTGTTACTTCAACTTAGGATTTTAATTTAAATGTTAATAGTTTAATGGTTTTAAAAAGTTATGTGTAGATTAGAATTTTGATTCTGTGTCTGAGGATTTGACCTGTGACTTTTCTTGCTCCTGCTGCCCTTGTGCAGTTTTGCTATAAAGTTTCTTATAGCCTCAATACACTGTTCTCTTTAAAATTTGCTGTAAAAGTTACATAAGATGGCAATAAAATGTCCTGTATGTAGCCATAGATTACACCTGTAGAGCTACCTGAACTTTTATCTGGGAGGGAGGGAGAGACAGACAGACAGACAGACAGACCGACAGATAGACAGAGACACAGAGACCAAGAAGAAGAGGGAGAAACACAGTGATGGAGGTCGCATAGAATTTGTAAGGACTTTCAGTTTTTTAGTGCTTGTAGACATATTTAGGTCTCTACTTTTCTTATCAGTATCAAATTATGTTTTTGGTAAAATGGACAATTTATAAGTTTTGTTAGTTGTAGACCCAGGGTTAATTATGATATCAACTTTAATTTATTTCAAACCACTAGTATTTTTTAAATTAGTTATGTCTTTTTTACATTTTCAATAATATTTTGTTTTGAATACAAAGATTTGTCTACTTCATTAGACATTCCAAAATTATCACTGATTTTTATGCTATTTTATTACGATTTCCCATGCTATTATTTCTGCCTTGGTGTTTGTTTACTTTCTCCACTGTCTTCCTATTGATGTGATGCATATTTCATAATTCTTAAATTAGATGATTAGCTCTTGCATTTTCAACAATTCTTTACACTCTCAGAATTATTTAAAGTAATATTTTCACTCTGTTTATTTCACTTAGCTTCACTACATTCCATAAGTTTTGAGGTATTTAGAACATATTTAGGTATTGATTCCATTAGTGTTTATACTATTGATTAATATTATGTAGAATATATTTTAGTATTCTGTTTGATTTCTAGAAAATTCCTCATGGGAGGTGAGGTTATGCCTGACCTACTCAAGAGGAGTAAAGGAGATGAGGCCATGGTATGAAATATGTGAGTGTGTGTGTGTGTACTAATGCCCTCAACTAAATGTAATTATTATGCATCACAAACATAATAGACAAACAAAAATAACTTCAATAGTCATCCTTTACTTCAGTATTAACCTAATGCAGTATAATTCTGGAATCACTTCATGTTAAAACATCTAATATGAATTGTTCATGTTTGCTTGGCATAAGGAAGGAAATGAAGTAAGGTGTGGGAATGTTTTTGCACATTTCCTTGCTCACGGTTGCTCATTTTCAAAAAGTAAGGGTGATAATAAGCATAGCTATGATGGCTATTCTACTGTTTTCCAATATGTTAACAAATAACTCTTCTTCATCTTATAGGTCAATATAAAAGAATATCTCCTTGCCTTCTCCTTTGAAGTAGTGCTGTTAGTAGGGATGAACGTGTGTCCCTTTTATACCAAATCAATGATTGCTTCACTAACTTCAAATGAGCTTCTATTTAATGGTAAGATGATAGATTTCTCATGTTGATGAACAGGATATAAAGGTACTCAGGATTATGCAATGAAGAAATTTTAAATGTATAGGTATCTACTTTCTTCTCTCCCCTTATCAAAGGCATTTGACGTTCTTAGTACCAATTTTCTACGTAGTAAAATATTCTGTGGACACAGAGTTTCCAAAGGAATATATCCTTTCTAATACCTACTGATTTACATAAATGCAGCAAAAGATGTGGAATATGTGCCAAACATTTACTAACTGTAAGAATTTGTGTTTGATATACTCAACCTTCTGAAAAAATATGAATTTGCTTCTCTAAAACTAGTTTTGTTCACAATAATACAGGATATAAACACCTAATATGTTAATAGGGCAAATTTCTATGCAGGACTGGACAATTTTCTCTACATTATTAACTGAAATGACTGTTCTGATGATGCCCCTTTTCCATTCTGAAGAATCATGTCCTTACCAACCTGCTGGCTTTTAAAATGTAGGAAAGGACATGTACAATAAAGCCTGGGCATGCACAAAACCACAAATACTGACATGAGTCAAGTGCATTGTGTGGTATCATTTTGTCAAAAGAAACAATTTGATATGACTTTATATTTCTCAATTTTCTAAAATAAAGATAGGATTTCTGAGATTTCCTTTAGAAGTATTTACACTAGTTTCTCATATTTTCAGGACAACTTTCTATACATGAAATATTATTAAACAAGTTCAATTAGCTAATCTTCCAGAGAAAGGAATATTGTCAGTTTATCCTTGTTTCCCCAACCCAGCATGGAACCTACTAGTCACAGTTTTCATTTATTTTAATTTATTACTTCATTCTCCATCTATTCATTTATTCCTTTCTCAGGGAGATTCCTTCTCATTTAGATTGTTCCTGTCCATTATTAGCTCCCATAGCAATTTATTCCCATATTTCCCTTCTCACTCATATCGTGCTATGCCTTACCTACTTATTTATTTATTTGCTGTACCTCAGGGCTGGAGTCCACAGGGACAGTGGTAGACTACTACTGTCATTTCTTTTGCACTTAATAGACACAAAGTTCCATGCTATTTTTCATATTTATTATGACCAAAAAATCATTAGAAAACTCATTTATATTGGTTATTAATAATACCACTCTGCACAAATGAAAGTTAAATCCCAGAGTCTAATATATGCATTTCATCCATTCATTTATATATTTATTCATTCATTCAATATCTGTTGCATACCTGCCAGTCTGCATATTTTGTGTTAGTCTATCAAGATTGAATGGTGAGCTAAGTCAGTCATTGTTCAGCCTTCATGTAACTTTAGTGCTATAAATTGACCTTAGGAAAAAAGTAAAACACACATTTATAAAATTGCATCTAGGTCTGAGGGGAAAGGTAAAGAAGGGTGAGAGGGAAGTGGAAATAAAAATTACTAAGATGTGCTATGAACATATATGTACAAATTTCCCAAGATTAATATAATTATTATATATAGCCAACATATAGCAATTAAAATATCGAAGAGGATTAACACTTACATGGAGGTCAGTGAAACATTTTCTAAGAAAGTAAAATAAATTCTGGAGTTTGAAGGACGAATAATAAATAGAAAATTTAAGACATTAATTTTAAACATGTTCTAAGCAGAGGGAGCAAATATCAATATGCCTCTAATAAAGATCATGGAAATGGAATAGACAATAGGATATTGAAAATGTTGGACAACTGGAGAACATATTCTATGCATAAATTGCTCAGACAAATGTGTTGCATGTATATCAAGTAAAAGTCACAGGCATTTGCAACAGTGTTATAAGTAGCATCCTATATTTCTCTGATTTTATTATAAAAAATGAAAGTTTCCTATAAATTCAATAGAACATGCCTAGAAAACTGAATGTTGTTAAAATTCTAGATTAAACTATTATGAATGTGTACAAAAATTCTAGTAAGGCATTAGATAATGATATATAGTTTGTGAAATAAAAATGGACATAACTAGACATGATGACTCACTTAACCAATATTTACTTAAGTTTTCCATTTAGTAGAGATAAAGTCTATTTTCATTTCTAAATAAAATTTCAACAGTTGCTTATGGTTTTTTTAGTTTTCTCTTATTTTCTATTTGGAAGGCTGTGTGACAACAGCAAATCATGTTACATTAGAAATTCTAAGCACTGTATCTAGGCAACAGAATAGAAAATAAATGTAAGCCTATCTCTGTTTAACTATCTCTTTGCTTCTCTTCACCTATAATTTACTTTTTTCAGTGGCCATTCATCATGAAGATATCCACACAATAAATTTAACAACTAAGGGAAACTGATAAAGGCTTGCGAATGGATTTCAGTTGTCTTTCTTGTGTGCATGTACATATTCAAAACAGTGTGTTCAGTTGCAAAGTGTGCTGCTGCATACAGGTGGAAGTTTTTGGTTGGTCACATGAGTGCAAGTGTGGGTGAATTCTCTGTGAACAATATGAATTTACCTTAGAATATCATTTTTAAAACTTCCATCAATGCTTTATTGCCACATGGTTGAATGATCGATTCAGTTTTACACTGAAAAGTTTGGTTAATATTACGTCTTGGGCAATTTTAAATTTGTCTAGCCATTTACAGTTTACGCATATCTATTGCTTTTCTCATCCAGTGTTCCAAACCCTCTAATCTGTTGTCTTATCTCAATTTCTAGCTCTTGCTCTTGAGGACAGATGCTTTCTTCAGTTTTACTGTAAGAACAACGTAATATTTTCCCTTTTTTAATTTGCTGTTTTTCAGTTTTACTTTGAAATAACAAACCACATAAATGTGTTTAGCTCTTCTCCTTTCACCAGTTCCTTTTAAACTTAAAAGGGACTATGGAATGAAGAAAAAATGTCAGATAAAGAAACTAGAGAAAGATATTATCCACAAGAAGTCACTGATATTTTCAATATACGATAGGGAACATGAGAGACAGAAAGCCAGACAGTGCAGCCCCTACGTCATGCCCAATGATGGCCATGCTAGGCAGAATGCAGAAACGCCTCAACTCGGAGCAGTTGTGGTTTCGATCAAAAATGTTCCTCCAATGGCTCACGTGTTTACAAAGTGACTGGATCATGAGGGCTTTACATTCATCGGTGGATTACTCACTGAGAGGAATGAGCTCAAAGCTTGTGTTCTTGTCCCCAGCTCCACTCTTTGCTCCTGTCTTGTCTGGCATGGGCTGAGCAGCTTTCTCTGCTATTCCCTTTTCCCATGCTGTTTCTGCCTTGAAGCCAACCAACCATGGACTGAATCTTCTGAAAATTGTAACCCAATTTAAATGTCTTCTCTTTAAATTTGTGGGAGTTAGGTATTGTGTTTGAATAACCAAAAAGCTATCTAAATACAGGTCATTCTGATTTAGATAATTTGGGGTTTCCCTCCCTTTTTTTTCTTTGCAAAAGAATTTCATTTCCCAGTTTATTTTGTGATTTGCACACTTGAGTTTTATCCTGAGCACTGTGAATGTTATGTTGTACAGAATATCTGTGGATGGATGATGCTTATAGTTCAAGTGGCAGTTGACCTTGTTAGTTTGAAAGTAAGTTTGCTTTATCTTCTGAAGGCCATGACTCGAATGTCAGTTCAATTCTTTAAGTCTTCCTTGTGCTGCACTGAATTGGTCTTGCTCACATATTATTTGGGGATTAGTCTCAGACGTGTATCATTTCATATAATGTTGGTTTCCCTCTTACTCACTCTCCAGAAGTTGGCTATGGTTACTGCCTGCCAACACAGGCTCTGTATTTTGTTCCTTTAGACACAAAAATAACCAAGTCTCTATCAGAATTTTAATTGCCTGTGCTATGGTGCTCCGCTATTTTGGCACATTCCTGGGCAAAAGCTGAGGGAAATTACAAAAGAAAACTCACGTTCTTGTCTGTCACTTCTTCAGGCTTTGACTCTTTTCCATTCTCCTTTTTCTCTTCATAGGCCTCTGGCAGTTTACTTTTATTGGCTATTTTGTGCAGTGGTTGCCAATGAAAACCACATTTGTGGGATAACATTCTCATATTCAAAGCAAGATGTGTGCTTTAAAAGAATCTCTGATGACTCTGTATATACACTACAGTTTGAGAAGCACTTCAAAAAGTTTTGGAGCTGGAGTTGTAGCTCAGGGGGAGAACGTTTGCCTAGCATGCATGAAGTCCTTGGTTTTAGCCTAAGCAGCATGCACGCACGCACGCACACGCACACATACACACACATACAAAGCTTAAGCATGGCTTTACATTGAAATTGCCTGAGGAATTTTCATCTTTTAATTTTACTTTTGATTGGTGCATGATCTTTGCACATATTGATGGAGTACAATGTGATGTTTCCATTCATGCATACATCGGGTAGTGATAAACACAGGGTAAGTTCTATAGTCATTAATTTAAGCATTTATCATTTCTTTAGAGCAAAAACTCAAAATCTTTTCTTCTAGCTTTTTAAATTGGGCAGTATATAATTGTTCCCTATAGTCACTATGCTGTGTATTTGTCCCTCACAGCTTCTAATTCTTGTCTAACTGTAGCTTAAGGCCATTGACCAGTAACCCACTAAACCCAGGCTCCAGAGACTGGATGAGCTTCATTTAGATTCTATATATGCATGACATCATTTAATGCTTATCTGTGGGTTTTATTTTGCTTAACGTAATGAGGAAATTTTTAAAATTTCTAATTCTCCAGTTAAACCCCAGGTCAACCGAACAAAAATTTCAAGAGATGTCATATAGTTACTGGTATACTTTAAGTATTTCAATGTGATTTTAACATATGATCAAATTTCATTGCATGTCAGTTATGTCAAGACTTTTGTGACAGAAAGTTCAACCTTAAATTCAGAAAAAATTATCTGAGAGGTAATCTGTCTGGGTGACTGGAAGTATTTGTAATCTGTATATTAAACTTTTGTAAATACTATATAATTCGGCAACCATGTCCATTAGAATTCCCTATGACTATAAAAATTGTTGAATTCCTACTATCTTGTATGATGAAGCTCTATATCGTTTTCAGTGGTTTTATTTCTTGTTACTGTCTTTGATTGTTTGGTCAGTCTTACATTCTTACATCTGGTGGGCTGAGCAACTTTGTTGAAGATAGCAGTATGTAATGTGGCAACCATCGTCAATTCCTATCATTTTGCTTTGAGTTCGTGTGTTGTTATTGTTGCTCTTGTGTTGTTTTGCTTTTGTCTTCATTGTTGTTGTTTTGTTACTCTTTCATCCTCTTTAAAATAAAGAAGTCCAAACTCTGGGCCTGAGTGAAGAGTGACTTCCAGGGAAGAATATTTTAATAAGATCTATAGGCAAATCATATGCACACTAACATCTAAATGGCTAAGATTATGTTATTTTCTGTGAAAGTGAATGAGTTTCAATTGTATGCTCGCATTTCCCAAGATCTAAGCTAAATTTTTACAACACTGGAGAAGATTCTAATGTCAACAATTACCTCATAACATCATGCGGCAAGTTGTGAATTGTGAGTCTGATCAGGCAGTTGGACCTGCCAGGCATATAAGAGAATTCTTCCTTCAGTGATTTTCTCATCTATTAGATATTCATATCTTCTTATTTGTAAAAGTATACCAGCTCGTTCTGAAATTGTCAAATTCTTTGCCTATGTAAACAGGTCTTTATATTAAGTAAATTTTAAGTTACGTTCATTAATATTTCATATTCTGTTTATGAATGTGTTTTGCAGGAATATCATAATCACTGATATTTCAAATACTTTAGGTATAATTTGAGCAAACAATTTATTAATTTCAAAGAGGACACTTCAAAAGAAAACTTTTCCTTTATTTGCATCCCAGGATTGAAGCAAATAATTATTTTTCTTTTAAAGTATTCACCACTGTATCTGTGAAATTTTACTGAGAAAATACTAAGATTGAAGGGGACATAGAAAATGAAATACATACAGATTAGGTTCTCGATGAAGTTATTGTGTGTCTTCCTTGCCAGCTCTTAAGCTAAAGGAATACAGGAAATGTACTTCGTTCACCATCTCTGGAACATGTACATACTGGTACATTGAGGGTCTTCATGAGATTTCCTTTGCATAAGTGAGTAAAGCGAAAATAATATATAATTATAGAGGAGAGCAGTCATTTATTGAATAATGTCTATGTTTTAAGAGAGTCACATTTAATGAACAATGTGGATTCAAAAAAGATAAAAACAATTTCAGAGTAGAAGAGTATGAAAATATTGAGTGAAAAGATAATATATGATATATAACTTGAAGGAAAAGGAGCACTCTCTTATCCTTTCATTTATTTCTCCTTAAAGAGGAGAGGGCTGACTGTACTAGTGAATTTTTTTTTTTTTTGGTGGTACTGGGGATCGAACTCAGGACCCTGCGCCTGCTAGGCAGGTGCTTATTCCACTGAGCTATATCCCCAGCCCAGTATTAGTGAATTTTGATGTAAGCACAGTGTGTGTATAGACGTTTTGCCTTTCCACTTCCTCTTCTTTGTTACCAAACTAACTGTAGAGTGGTAAGCTGTGCTATATTCTTCCATGATGTCAATTTCACAAGACACCTATGATAGTCCAGTTCTGCCTAGGACTGCTTGGGCAGGTGTGGCTAATTCTAGAGTATTAGGAAGTTCATCATTCTCAAAGACCTAATAAACCATAGTATTCAGTATTGGGTATTATAGGGATAAGGAGATTTTTCATTATTGTTGTCGCCCATCTTTTTACCCTCAATTATTGGTTCAGTAGGTGCACACAGGAAGGAGAATACTATCTGCAGGTACCTGAAAACACCTACTGTCACTACTGTCTATCTGCCAGATACTATGTTAAATGATTCACTTACAGTCTTTCTCAGAATTCTAGAGGTTGGAACCAGTAAAAGCTTTCATTGTACATATGAAGAAATTGAGTTTATAGGAATTAGATCATTTGCTCAAGTGGTGAACTCAGCATTCAAATCTAAATCTGTCATTCTGTTATACAGAAATGAACAGAGTTAACTGGTCGAACTGATCACCTGCAAAGAGTAGGAATAAGGACAAAAAATAGAACATAGCATAAATATTTCAATTTTGTTGGTCTGCAGAATCTTAAAAGGTAAGTTGTGGATGCATGGTACAGTATGATGTATATATTGTTTAATATAAAGGCAAACAATACAAAAAGAAAATAAAAAATTTTGGTGTGGTACATACAAGAATCTGAGTAATGATCACTGCTACTTGTGAGGATAGGAGATAAATGGATTATTAATATCATGGTTCAACGATTAATCACAGAATAGTGACTGATTCTTCCACTTAGCTTTCAAATTGGGAGATGTTATCATCCCTCATAAAGGAAAGTCTATGAAATTTCTCCCACGGCAGAGGTCACAAAGAAATGGTGATTTATAGTAAGGAAAATCTGGACAAGAATAGTTTTGAGAAATATTTCAAAGAAGTTGAACATAATTCATCAGTATATAAAGATGATAGGGTGGAATTTTCCAGAACTTTGTAGAAAATTTTCCTCTAGAAGTGAAGCCAGTTAAATTGCATACCATAGGAAGATGAAAACTATCTGTTTGTATAGTTCAGTGAGAGTGACGTATCAAAGTATGGTGATTTAAATAAGGTAAAAAACATCTAACACTGACATGAAAACATTTTCTATCATAGTTGCAAAATAGTTAGCCCATACATAGGAGTGCAGAGCTTGGTGTGGAAGAGCAAAAATCATCTCACCCTGATAACAATCATCTTTAGTCTCACGATTGGGTATGGATTAAATTGTTCTCAGTTAACTGCACTGTCTGTTTTAAATTTCCCAAAGGAAAAATAAACAAGAAGAAGAAATATCAAATACTGCTGTAGGAGAGAAACCTGAATCAAATGAATGTATTAAAGACTCAGCAGTATCATCTTACTACCAAGCATGCACAAACCAGGTGAGGCGAACTATTGCAGAGTGGCAACATAATGGGGTTTCTTCATGTCAACTTAGCACAAATGTCTTGTAAGGCCTGCAGCTTTACAAATATAAGTATTGCTATTAAGGAATGAAATATATTTTAAATAAACCATATCACATGTACTATCTATAAGGAAATGGGTCACTATTAAAGATTTTTATCTGATGCATAAAATGAATAATAATGCTATTTATACAAAATAATTTAATTTGAATATAGCAGTTCTTGATTTTAGTAAAACTTCAAGGTATAACCAGTCCAAAAGTGGGAAAAGCAGTGACACCGTGGCCTTTGAGAAGAATATGAGCACATTTAATCCTCTTTTTTCTATTGCTTCACTCATTACATATAACAAATACAAAAATATATCCAATTACAGAACAGCGGAAATAATTCCAGAAAGTTGTTATATTGCAGCATTTTAAGAATCAAACCTTTTAACTTTCAGTTTTCAAAAACATACTTCATATTACCTGAAAGGAATATGAATATTATTTGAGGAAACCCATTATGAGAATATTGCAATTTTGCATATTGTATTTTTTTTTTTTTGCGGTACTGGGGATCGAACTCAGGACCCTGCGCTTGCTAGGCAAGCGCTTATTCCACTGAGCTATATCCCCAGCCCTTGCATATTGTATTTATGAGAATTGTACATTTAAATGTATTACTGAAAAAAATTCATAGAAAAAACACATTTGCTAAAATAGTAACTGGAAATCTTTAACACATGTACATGCTGCTGAGAGAGTGAGACTCCACCACATTCCAGAAGATTTTATGAGCTTTAATAACTAAGAGGCCTTTGGTGAATTCAGCAAGAGCCATTTCAGTGGAGTCACTGGGCAGAAATCAGACTGGGCTAGTTGAAGACTAAATGGAAAGTTAGAAGAAGCAGACACTGTAAACAGATTTTGAAACATTTTCAGTGAAGGACAACATAGAGATAGGATACTAACTAGTGACAGGAAGTCAATGGGGGATGTTTTCTTGTTTCAATTCCTTCATTTTAATACATCAGAGACTAAAATATGTCTCGGCATATATGGCAAGATGAAGGTAGGGAGCAAGGTTGACACTGTAAGAATTTTTTTGCTTTAAGGAGGCAGCATTGAATAGGATCGAGAGAACAGGCATGAGAATGAATCTTGAATAAAGTAAGAGACATATGGTGTAAAGACAGTTGTTAGCATGAAGAGTGGCAACAATTCCAAATGTTCTATTTGATGACCTCTTATTTTTGCAGGTGGGGTGGGAGATTTCAAATTATGTTAAAGTTCTAAGAAATCAAAAGAGAGATATGAAGAGCTTTAGTTAAAGGAACATAAAGAGCATTGCTAAGTTTCATTATGGGGCAACTTTTTAATAAGGAACATGTATTTGTATGGCAACAATTTGTGAAGTATCATTTTCCCCAAGTGACGCAGAGAATCTTGATAGGTTGATCAATAATGGATTGTAATATCGGTATAGGGCTAGAGACAAAAGATAGTGGGACAAATAAAGGATAGTATCATGAGGGTAGTTTATGCAAGCATGTCCTACAGACTTTATAGAGTACAATTTGAATATAAAATTCTTGGATCAGTTTGTTGTTGCCTAGAGCTTTGCAGATGTTGCTTTACAGTTTTCTTTCATTGTGTAGCATAATCGGAAATTGTGGGTCCTGCAATTTTTCCTATGTGTAATTTCCTAGTGGTTCATGTAATGTTTTTAAATATGCATATTTATAGCCTACTTTCAATAATACTATACCACGGAGGCAATTAGTGTGGAGAGGTAACTCTTTTTAAGAGCCATAAAGGGATTTATTAGGCAGAACTTCAAAAGTTGCTAGAGTTTCAACTTGATTGACTTTGGAACCTTCCCAGGGATTGGTGTACCATATTACTGGGCTTGTTGGCAGGGGGTGTGAATCCAATAAATTCATCTTTTTAAAGTATATATTTGAATTTCTACCTCTATATGGATCCTCACCCCTCTCTCTCTGGTACTATTCCCTTGCACTGTTTCCTGAGTACCAGAAACTGAGAAGATTTGCTCTACCACACCTTTCCTCCTTGATGTATCTTCCTTGGAGCCAGTGAGTCATAAACTGAATCCCTTGAAACCATGAGCCACATTAAACCCCTTCTTTAAGTTGTGAGCGCCAGATACTCTATCACCTTGATGGGAAAGTGGACTCAATACAACCATTTCATGGATAAGGTGATACCATACTTTAATTTTTATTGTGTTCTTTTGTTATACTTCTTAGTTTGCTTGAATATATCATATAAGCCCCATTACATATTGACTTACTTGATTTGAACTCTTAATTATAACTTCCATGTGATCAGGTTTATGAAGAGAAAATCTGCATTCAGTGGACTTCACTTATCTTAAGCCTACAGCTCAATTTTTTTTTACAAACATATACAGTCATTTAAACACCACCAAATTCAAGACACAGAATATGTACATCATACCACCTTTCCATCGTTCCTTTCAACTGAATCCATTCTTCTCATTCTTAGTCACATGTATGAATTCCAACCTTCTATACTTTTATTTTCTGGAATATCTATTAATGTAATAATAGATTTTGGTATCTACCTTCTTTAATTTTATATAATGCTTGTGTGTTAATCCACAATATTGCTTGTATCAAATCTTCGTTCTTTCATTACTAACATAACATTGATATGTCCCAATGTATTTATCCTTTCACCACTTTATAAACATGTTTGTTTCTGTTTTTGATGATTATAAATAACTATTTTAAACATTTTCTGACATATCTTTATGTGGATATGTATGTTTAATCTCTTTTGTGTAAATATCTAACAGTGGAATTGCAAGGTCATGTGATATGTTTGACTTTATAAAAATATGCCGTCAATTTCCAATAAAATTTTGTATTCCTTCCAATAATATTTGAGAATTCTAGCTGCTATGCAGTGTCATCAAAACTCAATAGTGTAATGTAAGTAAGACTCTTCATTATTCAATTCTCTAGGTGGATAGGGGTATTCATAGTAATTTTAATAAGGTGTTCCCTAACAATAAATTTTTAGCACTATATTATGTGCTTATATGACACCTCTATGTTAGTAACATGTTCAAATCTATGCGCAATTTCCACTTATTGTCTTAAAAATAGTAGCTTTATTAAGATATAATTAACATAAAGTCATTAAAGTGTAAAATTTCAATTGTTACTACATTCACAGAGTTATATAGTCATTCCACTAATTTCAGAAAGTGATCATGACTTTGAAAATCTAACAAAATAAAGAAAAGTAGATACCTGTTAGCAGTCACTGCACATTGTAATCTCCTCCCTAACTCCATTATGTACCAATCTACTTGCTTTCTAGATGGATTTACCCTCCCTAAATATTTTATGTAAATTGAATTAAACATTAAGTGGCCTTTTGATACAGAGTGTTTTTTAGTTGGTATGATGTTTTTAAGGTTTACCCATGTTGTGGCATGAATTTGCATATTATTCTTTTTATGACCATCTAGTATTACAGCATACAAATATACCACAATTTTCTAATATATTCACTGGATAATGAACATGTCGAATTTTTCCACTTTTTTGGCTAGTTTAATTAATATTTCCATGGACATGGACATAAAATCTCTTTTGTTATATCCCTAGCAGTGATATGTGAATTGATGTGATATGCCACATAGCATTTCTATGTTTAATATTTTAAAGACCTTCCAAACAATTTTCTATACTGGTAACAAAATTTCAAGTACCACCAGAAATATTTGAGAGTGACAATTTCTACATATTCTTGCCAGTGTATTTTATTTTATGTATTTTTTAGATGTTAACAATCTTAGATGTAAAGTTGTACCTCACTGCAGTTTTGATTTGTGTCTCTAATGACAAAGGCTGTGGAATATTTATTTAAAAATTTTCTACAAAATTGTCTTGGAGAAATATTTAAAAATATTTTATCCACTTTGTTAACTTTTTAATGTACAGTAATAAAAGTTTTTTATACACACTAAATTCTAATACTTTATAACAATAGACTGGTACATGATGGACTCAGGGAGGAGGTTAGAATATACTGACTGCTAACCGGTATCTACTTTGTTTTCTTTTTTATTTTAGATTTTTAAATTGATGAACACTTTCTGAGATTAGTGGAATGACTATATAACTCTGTGAATGTGGTAACAATTGAAATTTTACACTTTAATGACTTTATGTTAATTATATCTTAATAAAGCTACCATTTTTAAAACAATAAGTGGAAATTGAGCATAGATTTGAACATGTTACTAACATAGAGGTGTCATATAAGCACATAATATAGTACTAATAATTTATTGTTAGGGAATACCTTATTAAAATTACTATGAATGCCCCTATCCATCTAGAGAATTGAATAATGAAGAGTCTTACTTACACTATTGAGTTTTGATGGCATTGCCTAGCAATCATAATTCTCAAATATTATTGGTAGGAGTACAAAATTTTATTGGAAATTAATTTGGCAATACATATTTAATATCTTCAGTTAAATTATATATTTTTTTTGGCGGTACTGGGGATTGAACTCAGGACCCTGCGCTTGCTAGGCAGGCGCTTATTCCACTGAGCTATATCCCCAGCTCCTTAAATTATATTTTTATGTAATTGTTTCTGTCCTGTAATACAGAAAGAGTTTTAGGCTCAAATAATTAATTGGTTTATTTTTTCTTTGTTCAGTCCAATTGTCCCACAGACAATGAGAAAAATACATATATATTTTTAAATGATCAAAGCAAGAGATTAACATGTCTATGAACATATTTATTTGGAGTATTATTACACAGTCAAAGACTGGAGAGTTTTTCTACTGGACATGTACAAAGCTCTGCACATATGCATGGCCTTCTAGATTCCCAAGGGTATTTCAGAATTTTAGTGAACCCATATAGATTTTCATGCTCCATTTAAAAAACCAGAATGTTTCAATCTTTTGTTAGCCTCCACTTGTAATGGAACCTCAGACGCCTGCTGTGTTAAACAATTGCGACAAAATTTTTTGTGAAGATCCCTAGGATTATTGATATTTGTGCTGAATTTTGAAACAGCTCATATAATGAATGCTATATCTTGAAAATTCAGGAAGCTAAATATGTCATATATCTAAAAGATGTCATGGTGAAAGTCTCTGAAGATAAAGCTATCTTACATCTCCAAAGGCATTTATTCATTTCGTGTGTTCCAGATGGCCGTTTCTCACAGAGATGTTTTTTAAGGCTACACAGAATTAGACAAGGTATAGGAGAATAGAATAAGAACAATGCTAAGGTTTCCTCTTCGTCTCAATATTATGCTGTATGTTTTACAAGTGCTTATCATATTGACATAAGCTTTTGATTAATTTTTAAAATATTTAAAATTCTTCTAATTTTATTTTTATTGGTACATATTTGTCATATGTTTTCATCACATTCATCATAGTAAATCTGTAGCAGTACATATCTTAATTCTTTTTCCCATTCTCTTCCCCACCCTTCAACCCCTCCTCCATATGCAAACGGTTTGTTTCCAACATTTGTTCCTTTCATTCTCTCTTTTATTTTGCTTCTCCCTTCCTTCCCCCCCTCTTCCTCCTCCCTTCTTCCCTTTCCCATTTGACTGTTTTCTTCCTACTTCCTAGTATCTGTCTTCCATTTTGGTCCTTATTTAAGCTTTTGGTTTCTCACTGTTTACAAAGCAACTGTTAACTAGCGCTTTAATTGCTTTTATGGAGGAGTACATACAAAGTTTCTGAGGTTTTCAGAAGTTTTATCTACTCAACTTCAGAAGGTGAGTAGATACTCTCTGGGTAACTCCAAGAATTTCCTTAGCTTCCAGAGCTCAGAAGGTATTTGTTACTGCATTTTTATTATGCCACATTCCTCACTGTTTCCATGCAAAGCAAATTTTCTGTGTTTTTATTCTCCTATTTTTCCTGACATCCTAGCCTTTATTTTCAAAAGTATTTTTCTCCCTCTAAATCTTCTCAATCTAAAATTACACATTTGTTAGACTGATCCATATGTCTTTATACTTCTATGATATACCTTTTATGTTTCATTTAAAAATTGTAAGTAACATATATTTGTACTTATTCATGAAGAACAACATTATTATAATTGATAGAACTATTTAATGTATCATATTCAGATTAGGGAAACTACTGTTTCCATCTCCTCACATATCTATCACTTTGATGTGTTAGGAAACTTAAAATTTGTATTCTGTAGTTATTCTGAAATAAAAATTTATTATAATGTTTAGTTCCCCTACTATGCTACAGAACATTAAAATGAATTCTCTCATTTAACTGAATTTTTGTACCTGTTATCTAATGAAAGTCCTTGTCAGCCCTTCTTCCTAGCCTACAGTGATCTCTATTCTACTCACATCTTTTGTCTGTAACCTATTTCAGGTTTCAAAAAAATGACTGAGAACAGGAAATATTGAAGCACTAAGAATGTACCTTGAAGGCAGGATAGTTTCTTCAATAAATAGTCTGGTAATACCAGATGTACATACATTGAACAATGACATTAGACCCCTACTTCTCACCACGTGAAAAAGTCAACTCATAATGAACCAAAGACCCAAATGTGAGAACTGAAATTATGAAGCTGGTAGAAGAAAACTCAAGGGAAATGATTCATTACAAAGATTTTTGGAATGGAATAAGCCTATAGAAACTCAGGCAACAAAATCAAATACAGGGAAATGGTATTGCATCAAACTAAAATGCTTTAGCACAGCATTCTTCATATTTTTAGAATATTTTCCTACCTATGATTTATATTCAGTAATTTTTCTTTTCATGTCTTCAGTATTTTTTGCAGGAGCATATCTTTTTATTTAATTCTCTGACTTCTTATTTCAAATATTATTTTTCAGCTCTAGAATGTCAATTTTACATATTTTAGAGCCTTCTGCTTCTTATTTTGTTTAAGCTTTTCCATAAATACTTTTAAAGTTTGTCATGTAAGTTTTAATGTATTTTCTTCCGTTGTTTTTAGCATGCTTCTTATATCTGGGTCTGTTTCTATTGTTTCATTTTTCTTTTGGTCATCAGGATGTTTTTCTGCTTCTTAGCATGTCTAGAGACTTTTTTTGGAAACTCTAGGAGTTATTAAATATAAATTTCCAATGTTTGTAACTTACTTGGCTTCTTGGTGTTTCACACTGTGTATGAACAGCTTCATATTCAGTAGAAAACTCAAGATCTCTATGAAGAATCACACAGTTCTTATGTTACATAATTCTTGACTGAAATTGTCTGCTTTACTGTTTTTAGATGCTTCATCCATCCTAACCTCTGATACTTGCTTTCTTAATTCAGCAAGAACACTGTACTTGCTTCGTCTCTCACTTCCTGTTCTGTGGGCCGACGGGCCTCTAACTATAGCTAGAGCGTATTTGCTGCTTAGCTCATTGGCTTCCCTCAATTCGTGGGTCACAGCCTTGAACTGTTTGTACTGAGTTATCTGGGAACAATTGTTTCTTATATTTTGCCCAGTTTTTAGTTTGTATTTTTAAACAGGAATTCTAATATCACCTAATCTCTCCCATGCAGTAGAGAATAGAACCTTCTTTATAAACTTTCTTTCTTTCCTCCTGAATGCCCCCATGTGCCTTGATTTATCCTTGAAATTAGTAACTTTTCCAGATAGGTTCTCACATTGAACGTTCTGTGCCATTTTTCAGTGAGATACAATACATACTTTTTATTTGCACATTCTTGTTTTTCTCAGCATTCACGTATCTTGCTTCATGAGCTGGATGTCTTTTGTCTGAGTTCCGGGTATGGCTTTTCATATTTCAATATCTCTTTTGTCTTTTCTTTAATGTAATTTCTTTCGGTTTTAACTTTAAACTCCACAGTATTTTTAGTAATGCATATGTATAATTTTGTTTTTAATATTGGTTTTTCTCCTATAATTAATTTCTAAATTCTCTTAGCTTTCATATTAATTATAAAATTTTTGAACCTTTTTATTTTTGAGCTGCGTTTCCTATTGTGCAACTCGTGCTTGCAAATGCTTGAATAATTCTTTCTGAGGTGTTATTTACTCGCCTTTTACTCTTGTTCAATTCCTTCTTTTGGTTAAAGATGACTGGTTTCAATTTCTTTGACTAATTTAATGTTTATCTCTTTGATATTATTATTCATCTTTTAATGGAACCAGCAGTATTGTAAAACGTAAGGGAAAATATAATAAGGTAGGGATGCCAATATTTTTTATAGGCTGATTTTCTGGGGCAGATGTTCAAAATAAATGTGTGTCTTTCTCTTCTAGGGGAACATCTTCTCTGGATTATTAGCATTTGAAAGTTTGGCTAGTTACAGTAAAGGCTTTAAGCTCTAGGCTACCTGTTTTGTGCTATAGTAATTTTTGCTTCTATTTCACTTGCAATAATCCCCTCTGGAAATGAGATTGGATCATAGATAAACACGTAATAACAGTATGGTTTCTTGTTCAGTTCATTTCCTCAGCCATTCTGCAATACCAGCGTGAGTCTCTGCAGACATGTTTTCTGCTTCTGTAGTTGTCTTCCGGTAACAGCTAAGTTTGGTTGCATCAATTTGATTGGCTTTGGGATCCACAAAAGTGATTGGTAGCACACTCTTCTAGGTGTGTCCGGGTGAGTCATGGAGGCGTGTCTTTGTGAACAAATATAAAGGCCCTGTCCCCTTGTTCTCTGGCACTCCTCTGCTCTGTTTCTCAGCGGCAATGAACTAAGCAGCTTTGTTCCCTCGCACTTTGGGACATCATGTTCCTATCTCGGAGTTTGCTGAAGATGAACAGAATTCTGCTGAAGATGAACTGAATTCTCTGAAACTGAGCTAAGGTAAACCTCTCCTCCTTTAAGTTATGGCTACTGAGTATTGTGACCCAGTAAGAAAAATTAGACTAACAAAATTTGGGTACTTCTAAGTCTAATAACTCAAAAGTGTGGCTGTTATGGAGGGAGGTGGAGGGAGGGGAGGTAAATGAGATTTAAAAAAAGAAGGAATTGAAGAAAAAACGAAAATAGAACTTTTGCTAATAGGAAGAAGACTCAGAGTTGGAAGGAGCAGGAAGGGATGGAAGGCGTAGGGGATGAAAAAAGAATTTAGATGTGTTACTTACATGTACCAACTCCGCATAAGGAATGTAAACATTAGGTGCCGCAAACATGTACTAACAAAAAAGCAAAAGCAAAACAAAAAATGCATTGCCGACTGGAAATCTAAGAATAATGATTATGTAAGAAAAAACCTGAATGCTTGTTGAGGTATGGAGTATGTGTTGTGTCTCTGCATCTTCTCAGGAGTTTGTTAGAAAAATAATAAAAAAAAATCAATAACCAAAAAACTTTTATGTAAGTAGTTTTTCAAGAGCTTAGTTTTGCCATCTATAGATGTAGGATTTCAATGACAAAATCACTCCAGGGGGCCTTGTTCAGCTAAGGGAAATTAATTAGATGCATCATAACCCTTTACTACTCATGGATTCTAAGACCAACATAAGCGTAACTGGTAAGAATGCAAACAAAACCAGAATGTTTAAGGCCCAATCCAGATCCACTGAGTGATGATTTGTATTTTAAGAAGATTATCAAGTCATTTCTTTGTGTACTAAAGGATGAGAAGCACTGCTATTTCCACAAGTGTTTTCAGACCGTAAATAAATTTTCGCACACTGCCTCTAGCAAAGTAGGGATTTGTATCCCCACATTTTTTCTTTATATACCCATAATGTAAGTAATGCTGCCCAAACACTAGTGTTGTGCAAATGATTCTCTGAAAAAAATATATTCTGATTCCAATTCTGCCAATTGTGTTGTGTGAAGACTCCCACTCGAGCCAATTTGAAGCTGACAACATGATGTCACTAAACTTGGAAATGAGAAGAAATGTGCCCAAGCACACTAATGAGTGCATAGTTGAATCTGCTGTTGGGACATGCGGCCTGGATAGAGGAGGTGACTGGGACTGCGACCGGAAAAGGTAAGTTATTGTCCCGGGCACTCACTTTCAATCTCTCTCGCTCTCGCTCTCTCTATCTTTGTCCGGTGCACCCTCCCTCTTCTTCCTAGGTGATCTTAACAGCTTTCCTGTTATGGCCTGTCATGCCCTTTCACCATACCATTCCTGCCTTGGAGCTGGCTGACCATGGGCTGAACTCTTTGAATCTGTGGGCCAAAATAAACCTGTTCTTCAAGTTGTGAGTGTTGTATATTTTGTCCCACCTACAGGAAAGCTGACAATACACATGTAAATTGCTAGCCTTGTTTTTCCTTTATTACATTACACTTTAAGTGCTACATTGTCTCTGTTTCTTGTATTATACCAGGTATGGATTCATTATTCTAGGAGTTTGCTAACATTTATAATCAGTTTTGAGGGAAGTGGTCTAATAGAAACAATGTGCAATTAACATTCAGAGATATATCACTAAGAAAGTCTCAGTTTTTGTTTGTAAAAAAGTCTCAGATATCTGCACTTGGAAAAACATTTCCCATAGGGAATGGAAAAAGTTTATAGAAACAGAAAATAGTTTAGAAATTTGCAGAGGCTGGAAAGTTTAGGGAATGTAAGAATTTTGAAAATAAGTGATAGTGATGATTGTATAATATTGTGAGTATAATTAATGCTCCAAATTAAACAATTGACATGATGAGAGTTGAACATTTTATTATTCATATATCCTGCCACAATTAAAGTTTATTAAAATTAGACTGTGAGGTTTAAAAAAAATCACACATGATGACCACGTCCCTATTCCTAGGAAGTGATATTCCTGGCAAAGAGCCCAAATGCCTTTTTCACATACTAAGTATTCTAAGAGAATCATGAATATAGAATTCCAAAACTATTCTATATTTGAAGAGGGCTTTTCTAATAATGAGGAATTATTTTAATTTACAATGCAATTTAATATACAGGGGAACATTTGAGTAGTATTATCCTATGTGCTCTGATTCATTTAACAATTTAAGATGTTAAACCTTCCAATGTTTTCACCTAGAAATTACTTTTGAATAAGGAATGAGATAAAAGTCTAGTGTTACTTTCCCTGCCCCAAATAAAACTCAGTTGTTACAAAAACACTACTTCGTATTAAGGAAATGCTACCCTTACCCTACACTAAAACCCTGGATCTATTTGCATTTGTGTATTTTTTAATTTTTTTGGGGGGGTACAGGGAATCGAACTCAGGACCTTCCACTTGCCAGGCAGGTGCTTATGCCACTGTGGATCTGATTCATTTAAAAGCCAAAATATTCAGGTTTGTATCTTGCAGTTGGTAAGATGTTCCAAATGTGAAGAGCTCATGATTCTCACAGTCTACGTTTTACATGCCTTATTATTTTATATCTGCCCAAATCCCCATAACTCTTCTTTACATTATCTGGTTGACTTATTTATCTTCCCTTATAAATATCTGCCTACTCCAAAGCTAGATTTTCTCTAAGGATAAGGGCAATATCTCACTCACTATTGGTTCCTCCACTATTAATTTTAATTCTTCATTATTCTCTTTATACAGAAAGACATCTTGTTTCTTTTTCCACCTTGGATGATTTTTTTTTTTTTTGGTACTGGGAATCGAACTCAGGACCTTGTACTTGCCAGGCAGGTGCTTATGCCACTGAGCTATATCCCCAGCCCCGTCCTTTTCCACCTTGAGGCGTCCCATATCTCCTGATTTCATCTTGTTCATGGTTCAGCTCAATAATGTTCTCAGAGTTCCTTCTTCAACAGTCCATGTAGATCACTGTCCAATTCGTTATTGCTGAGTTATCTATGCCTTTCAATTAACTTATTGTGATGTTAATTTTTAAATCAGCCTACCTCCTTTTATGTCTCTTCTAGGTGATATAAACTCAATATTAGGAGAGCTTTTATGTTTTATTAGCTATTCCATTAACACTTGTCCTAGGAGTAAGTACACTTGTCACAATAAACATGTATTCTCTTGTCTGCCTAAACATGAAGTTTAGATATTTTATAAAAAGCAAATGTCGTTGTAAATTATAAATAAAAAGGAAATAACGTCATATGGAAAATTAACGGGTGATATATATGTATATCACCCAAGTTAATTATATATCACCCAAGTTAATTATATATATATATATATATATATATATATATATATATATATATAGCATTGGGTGACATATATCATAGCCAAGTAGCATTCTGTAGACATTGTCTAAGATTTTTTTAGTTTAAAGTGAACCACAGCAAATAGAACAGTTTTCCAATGGGCTAATTTACTGTGCACATCTTAAAATGCTGCTTTAAAATTGGGGGAATAGAGATGTCAACATCCCTTTGCATTTTTAAAAGTTCAGAATTCCTTGATATTACTAGAGAAACAAATGGCTTCTTTATTACTTGCCCATGGACATGCTAGAGGGATGTCTATACGTTAATTAATGTTTTTGAATTCTTTTTTTGATTTCCATGTTCAAACCCAGCATGTTTTGCTCAAAATATTGATTGTTTTATTATGCATCTCTTGAAAAAGTTTCCCTCCTGACTTTGAGGTTCTCTTACTTTAAACATTCATGCATACCTCTAAAAACCAAGGCATATTTTGCAATTTTTACTATAAGTGGCAATAAAATACACCTACCGAAAGGAACGTTAGATGATGTAGCAGTAAAGTTTCAGGGAGCAGCAACAGCTGTGGTGGACTGAGCTCAGCATTCATTTGACCATCTTTGTCTTTTGAATTTGGTCTAATAAAATACGTGGTCTGAATAAATTGAAAATAGATAAATGCTTTTAGAGAGGATTTATGTTTAACTATCATAGAGTCTTGAGCAAAGACATCCATCTTGGAATCCTTTAGAGTTTAAATAATATGAGTGCAGGCAGTGGAAGAAGGTGAGGTGCATGAAAGTGTTAAAATAACCCTAGCACTTAAAGAAATCCCGAGGATTATCTTGCTGAACCTTGCACTTGCACAGCAGAGTAGGAACCTGTCTAAAATTGCACTATAATTGCATAGCAGAGCCAGTCCTTCAACCCAGTAGGCCTGATCCTTGTTCTAGGCCCTCCAAATAAGGAACCTCACCACTGGAGTTGTCCCATTTAGAAATGATAAAATATGATATAGGTCTAGGTGAACATTTAAGATTCAATAGGATGCTTTTAGCCAATAGAATAAATAGCTAAGGTCCCTAGGTCATTTCAATGTTTAATATTTTTCCTTTTTCTCTGTTCTTTCATGATTAAAATTACTCAAAATAATAAGGATATATATGTATAGTCATGATACTGAATACATTGTATGTGTTTTTTAAAATTTTTGAAAATGTCCACATGACATAGAAGACTGGCTGTTCCTATTTTTATATTTAGGTTTACAAAGCACTTTCACGTTCATCATCTCTATGATTCTCTTCACAATCTGCCTATAAGATAGATTATTTTGTTTCTTCTTAGAGATGATGAACTTGGAATTGCTCAAATAGCTGACTTGTAAATGTTACTTGGATTGGTAATGTCAAAGGCAGGATTCAAATCTTGCCCCTCAAACTTGAATATTCTTCAGCATTCCCTTGTTCAAGCATCAGCTTCTGGGAGGCTCTCTGACCCAGCAGGATGGATGGAGACCTAGAAAATTGAATTTCTAGCAGGCTTTCAGATGAGGCTGACACTTCAAGTTCCTTTAGGGTACTGGTATGGTCACTGTTAGGCCTGTCCTAGCTATATTTAAGTGGCTTTTCTAATACAGCTGGGGAAAGAATCATGTGACACTTAATGATGAGGATACATTCTCAGAAATGTGTCATTAGGTGATTTTGTCATTGTGTACACATCACAAAATTTACTTACACAAACTAAGGTGACTGAGACATCACAAGATAGCATTATTTTATGGAAACATACTGTTGTATTTATGACCCATCGTTGACCAAAATATCATTATGCAGTGTGTGACTGTATTTCAAAAGCTATTTGTTCGTCTAATATTTTTTCTCAAATTCCTTAGCAACTCTTTATTATGTTTAGCAAGTTACTGATGACTACATTTTTATATGCCAATATCAATGACATTTTAAAACAGAAACATATTGACATTTCTATCAAGTGCATTGAAAGGGATGTGAATATTACTGGATTTTTGTGGCTACAGTTATTATTAATAGTCTTGCCTCATAAACCTTTGTGTCAAAATTGTGCGTAATTTGTATACCAGCATTTGTGTTATAATATCCTGTACTTTACATATGAAGTATGATTGAAACAATGGTGAATGTGTACATTTTACAAAACTTATTATAGTGAAAGACAGATTTCCAAAAATCCACCTCAAGATATTCCCACTCACTTTGAACACATTTATCCTGTTATTCTTGCCCCTTTCTGCAGCATTTCTGGAAGTCTTTCGAAAGTGTCTTTAATTGCTCTGTAATGGCTGCCTTAATATACTGAATTGGTGCAAAAGGATTGCTTTTCATGTTCATGTTGATTCTGAGAAAGAATCAGACATCACAGTGCCTGATGTGGTAAATGAGATAGATGAGGAGACACTGCGATGTTTTTATGAGCCTGCCTTTCCACTGGATGGCACTTGACAGCAGTATTCAGCATGTTTTTGATCACACCTTTTTTTTTTTGTCTTTTTGAGGCAGGGTGTACTATGCAGCTGAGGCTGGTCTTGAACTCACTTTGTAGCCCAGGCTGGCCTTGAACTCACAATGATCTTCTGCCTCAGCCTCCCACGTGCCTGGATTACAGGCATGTGCCACCGTGCCTGGATTGATCACAGTTTCTAAAGACCCTCAGGAAAGAGGACCTCCAGAACTAATTCAGAAATTGGAAAGAATGATTGGATAAGTATGTTTGAAGCAAGTGGGAATATCTTGAGGAAGATTTATGGCAATGTATCTTTTAGTATAATAAATTTTTAAATTTAAATGGCAAGTATATAGTTTGAATTTACCTCAGATATTTATCTTCACCCGTGAAAGTTCTACTTTGACATACTTCTATGTTGCTTTTTAGTGTGGTTCTGAACCTGGAATCTTTAATTGTCTCCTAAATTAGGAGACTATGCATGACAGACTTTTGGTTTTTTTAATTTATGTTTATAGTTTAGTATGAATATGTCCAAATATTGTTGGGAGTACACTTGTACTAAAAAAAGCTCGTTCATCTCAAACCTAAATTTAATTGAAAATCTTTTTTTATTTTTTCTGTTAAATATGACAATCATAAACTAATTACAATAGTACGACATCACCCATGAGTTAATTTTGACTGTTCGTGAAAATATAAAGGACAAGTATAAGTGACTCCAGTTAATTTTACTGGTAATATCAAAAGTAAAATTCAGAGTTTTAGAATAAATGCATTATGGTAACATCATATACTTATAACTTTTATCAGAACCTACTGTGTATGTAGCATATATATGATATATTAAATATACACATGATATATTTTATCAGTCATGTCAGTCAGTAGAGTATCTTAGTGGAATAAACCCTCCGTTAATGCAGTAAACTGTTCATTCAATGCTTAAAATCTTCAAAGATGGTTATAAATTTTAAAAATATTTTCCAACATCTTAGTACAACTTAGAATTCATTATACACATTCAAATATGAGAATAAGTAGGTTGGGGCTGGGGAGATAGCTCAGCAATACCGCACCTGCCTGGCAAGCACAGGATCCTGAGTTCGATTCCCATTACAAAAAAACTTGAGGAATAAGTAGATCAGCAAACAGTCATCCTGTGTCCTCTTCGGATGGTCTGACTGACGAACACAGCATGAAAATGCACTAAGACTAAAGTGATAATGCTCGGTCTTGACTTCACGCTGGAATCACTTGGAGAGATTTAAATTATAGGCTTGAGGCCCACCCTCAGACACTCTTTTTTAAATTGGTTTAAAGTCCGCCCTAGACATTTGGAAGTTTTAAAAGCCCATTCAGGTGTTTCCAATTTGTAGCCAAACTTTCCTAGTGGATATCAAATTTGTTTGCCTGTTTCAGTGACACAGGGAAGCTTTTAAATAAATAAACAGATCACACCTTAAACCAATTAAAATTTTAAAAGAGATAAAGTGAGATTGAGACTCAGACTTCAATTTTAATCAAAGCTCTTCAAATTCTCCCAATACTCATCCATGTTGGAGAACTACTACTATGCATGATTCACATGAATTTTATGTGTCTCTCCCTTCACACATGAAGAAGACTATTTACCTTATTAGGACATAAGAAAAATTAAAGAACAACTAGAGCAGTAGGAGGCAAGAGGCACTATTGGTTTTGTTAAAGAGTCCAGAGCTATCTATCATGTGATTTTCCCATTGAAAGATAAATAAAGGCAATGACAAAGCATCAAGCACATACATGGCTTTTGGGTTGCATTTTGGGACATAGATACATAGCCCACCAAAAACTATATACAACAGGACAAGAAAATCTTGTATATATATTTTAATACTAAGTTTATGGAGACACCAGAACACTACAAATTACCTTTGGCCTCTATGATTACAAGAGGTACTCATTAGCTTCCAGACATTTATTAGAACAGCAAACTACTGAAGTGTGTACACATTTTTTGGCAGACTCTGAGAATATCTTATTAGAATAAATGAAAATTCTAACTGAGACAGCAACAGCTAAGTTCTGGCAGTACAGTGAAAAAATCTGTGGCTATGCTGAGCACTAAAAATCTTGCTATTGGTTTTCTCTCCCTCATGTGTGGCTGAGCAGGCCACCTAAGCAAGCTGGGTATGCTAATGAGACGTAGAAAATCATGGAAGCCTTCAAGTGGAGCTTGTGGTTTTCAAGATGCAGGAGTTGGAATGGATGGATTTATTTTACTTTCAGTCATTATATGAGCCAATATCAATTTCTTGATAAATTAGTACACAATTGACTTCTTAGTTCAATTCTACTTACATACCATATAACAACTTCCTTTTTCTTTTCCTTCTGAGGCAGACAGCATTTCTGGAATTGGAGAATGTGCATGAGTAGAATGAAAGGGACTCTGGATAAGGATTCACGAAAAGGTACTGCATTTAGTTCTTGCTCTGCCCCATATTGCTTACACCATTTAATTTTCAGGCCTTTAGGTTCTTTATTGTTTCAAGCAGCATAGAAAAATGACTGCTTGAAGTTCTCACACTGTTACTGTGGGGGATCAAATTAGTTTAGTATATCATGTTCTGTGAGGTAGCTGAACATGACAGACAAACAACAATGAGAGGCAAATGGAAAGTGCCTGCAATTCGGTACACTCACTGAAGTGGTGGAAGTGCCGCCAGAATTAACATAGGGTAAGGAAAATTTTAACACTGCAGTAGGAGAAGTCATTTGCAGGAGTTAGGGCAAGAGGCTACAGAGGAATCTAGAATTTTAAGGAGAGCAGACATATTTGATGAGCTTTCCTTGATCTGTAGGAATATAAGCTACAGTTAAGGTTACTAGATAAAATACGTACAGTTAAATTTGAACTTGAGGAAAATGATGAATACAATTTTCTTACATACATGTTCCAAATACTGCACAAAAAGTACTTTCACTAAAAGCTATTTCTGGTTTATCCGTGCGTCCTATATTTTCACTTGCTGAATCTGGTAACTGCAATCTTGGGAGACTTGGGGTTGTCAGCATTACTCCTTTTCTGTTTTTGTTGCAGAGGACATAGTTTCCTTTATTAGTTTCTTGATACATGCCTGGAGGAATTGTTGATTGACATGTGATAGTTAATGCTGATAGCACTTTACAGTTCAGAAAGCAGATTTATATATCTTGCATGATCTTTATAGATAACTTATATATTAGACATTGTTATCTCTACTTTATAGATAAAAGTACTGGAAATCAGTAGTTATGATGCTTTCCCAAGTCAATATGGGTAGCTAGTGGCAGATAGTTACCACTTTGAGCTCAAATGCAATATTTTAACTATGCTCCACATGTCTCTTAGACTGATTAGATTTCAGTGTTTATGTTTCATCAGAAACAGATTATCTTTTGTTTTCTGTTATCTAGAACTAATCCCAGTAGGCATTTCTTATAATTCAGTTGTTTTGTTTGCATGTTTCCATTGGAAATTTAGTATTAATGGGATTTCTGTGAGTAAAATATATGGCACATTGAATGTGTCATTGTGGTGTCTTTTGCCAAATGAATTGGACAAATGCAGTGTTATAAGAATTCCTATTTCTAGCCAATGTAAAACTTCCATAATGTATTTACTCCTCAGTTTTCAGGAGTTGTTCTTTACAAGCAGTATGCTAGTCAGCTTTCTGTTACTTTAAAAAATACCTAAGAAAATCAACTTACAGACAAGAGGTTTAGGGGTTGTGTCAAGATTAGAGTTAGAGTTGTTTGGCTCATGGAAATGTTCCCATCTATGATTTATTGGCCCCTGACTTTGGGCCCATGCCCAAAGATGGCACATCATGGTGGCATTGTGTGATAGAGCAAAAGAACTCATCTCGTGGCCAGGGAGCAAAAGAGAGGGAGGAAAGGTCTAGTTTTGCACTTGAATCTTCAAGTGTACCCCCAGTGGCCTAGCTTTATCCAACCAGACTCCAGCTTCTGAAGGCTCCACCACCTCCCAACAGCACCAATTGGGGCACATGGCCTTTGAGGGCATTCAAAATCCAAACCATAGCAAAGAGTATCATAGATTGACTTAAAGGACCATAATTAACATACAATATTTTTTAAAGTCTTTCTCAATTTGTATTAATAGGCATTGCATGGCAATTTCTAAGTAAATTTCTTGAATGCAACACATTATAAGGAAGTTAATACCCAGAGGTGTTTGATGGCAATGGGCATCTAGTGACAGTTTAGAACTGTGGTCTAGATTTCAGTCTAGACAGAACCAGAAACTCAGGGGCAAACCCAGCAGTCTGTATTGAGCCAGTTATTGGAAGATTACGATGTGTGCTATAGTTTGAAAATAAGTACTAGACTAGAAGCCTGGTGTACCTCCTCAAGGTGGGTAGCTGTTGGCTTTTAAAAGCAGCATTACTGACATGCATATTCCTGCTCCAACAATACTCCATGGAAAACATTTGATGGTAAGTCAACTCTTTGATAATCTATAATCCTTATACATTAAAACTTGCTCAATAAATGTAATGCGAAGATAGTTACAAAATTGAGTGAATACAGCTAATTGTCAAATATAATTGTAAAGTTTTATCCTTCACAAGGAGGGTGACATATATTTACCAAACTCTCTCTGTGAGCCATTTTGCACAACTGTCTCATTTATTTCTTACAACTATCCTGCCTTAGAGATATTATTATGATCATTTAATAAGTGAAAAAACTGGGCTCTGAAATATTAATACTTTGCTGAAAGTTATACCGCTGGTCAGCGACCTTTGTGTGGCTTATAATCTAAGTGTAGTTCATCATTTTTATGAGTGGCCCTGACTTCTCCAGAGGAAAATAACATTTCCTATTGTCACTTACTTTGAAATTTCCTCTCATCATCTTGCAATGCTATTTTTCTATTAACTTGACAGATATCTTGAAATCAGGAGGTGACTATCACAAATAAAATATAGAGGATTGTCTGACAGCATTTCAATTTCTCACTTTTTGCCCATAGAGATACACTTCCCAGTTATGTTGTAGCATATAAATATATTTATAATAGAGTTTGACAATCTAAAAATTGAATGCACCAATAACTCATACAAGGAAACAGTACACATTAAATGTAATATTAGGTATTAGTATGGAATGGATATACTGTTAGTATCATGTAAGTACAAAAAATCCCAACATTACTTTACATCTAGAGTACATTAAAAATTAATTCCAAAAACATTAAAACCTAAATATGAACTACAAAACTACAAACATGTTTAAAATATATATGCATGTGTACATAAACAACCTGTTATAATCTGTGGGTAAAGACAAATTTTTAAATTTTTTTTATAATAAAATATTGACTATATCAAAATTGAAAAACTTCATCTGACAGAAAGTTACCACTGAAAAGTTAAAAGACAGATGACATAGTTTTAAAATTTTCACTCTATACAATGAAGAAAGAGGTAGAAATCAAAACATATGATGACAATCCAAAAATGAATAAAATGTTTATAAATAGTCCAGGACAAGCATGAGCAAAAGTATAAACAAGTAATTCATAGTAAAGATAATTGAATGAAGAATAAATATATAGAAAATGTTTCACTTATATAGTAATGGTGCATAAATAAAACCATCAGTAAAATACCATCTCATCCTCTTAAGATACAAAAAAATAAAACTGGAAAAACAAGTTCATACTTCTGTTGATTCTATAAATTAGGCCAACTGTTTTGTGGAAGACAATTTGAAAATACATACAGAATCTGAATATGTGTATACACTAAAACCCATCCAGGCAACTGGAGATATGATGTCTAGATAAGTTTTCCTGTGTGAATGCAGAGACATGTACCACCAGGTGATCCCCTTACAGATTGGAAATAACTTACATATCCATCAATAAGAAAATGGACAAAGAAAGTCTGGTATATTCTTCAGGTATGGCAATGCATAGCAGGTAAAGCAGTGAACTAGATTTTTATGCATTAACATTATAGATTTACAAAATATAATTTGAGTGAAATAAGTAATTTGTAGAAAGATACACAAGTTTAGACACTATTTTTATAATTTAAAAACCAAAGAACCCTAACATGTATAGTATATACAGAGTTCACCAAAAAATGTATACACATTTCAGGAGTTAGCTATACTAATAAATGCCTGAAAGCTAATGGCCACCTCTTTGGACACATCTTATAATTGTAGAGGCCAAAGATAACTTGTATTAATCTCATGATGTTTCAATAATATTAATATTAAAATATTTATACAAGTTTTTCTTTTCCTGACATACATATTTTGGTGAACTCTATTATATATACATGTACGTATATATAATATAGTATATAGTATATACTATATACTATAATATAGTATATATTGGATAGCTTCACCCTTATGTCTAATATAGTATACAATATATAGTATATAATATATAATATGTATAATTATATATATAATATTTGTGTAAATATATGGATTCATAGGATAAACACAATTCTGTGGTTTCCTTTGGGCATGAGCTGTTGATAAGAAAATGAGATTGAAGGGGGAATTCTCAGGACACATTTTTCAGAAAAATGGTTACTGATATTTGAAAGATACCACAGAAGTATGGTAAAATGTTAACATTTGTCACATTGTAGTGTAGGTACATATATCTTTGCTGTAATAACCTCTGTACTTTGCATTGTTAACTATGTTTTTCTCCAAATTGTAAAAAAAGAGTCCTGAATCTGAGACAAGTGAACTGCATAAGACAGCCAAGTAAAAAGCATGTGATTGTGTAAAGGCCCACTCAGCATGCAACAGGCCACAAGGCCAATTCTGGCAGTTGTGTGTGTGTGTGTGTGTGTATGTGTGTGTGTGTGTGTATGTATATAATGTATATATATATAATATTTACTATATAATATATATTAAATTTTATATAATAAAATATATAATTTATAAAATATATAATAAAATATATATTATATATTTATATATATAAAATTTATATATATAATATATAAGTATATATATTTTTTTTGAGGTAGGGTCTCACTATGCAGTTCAGGCTGGCCTTGAGCTCACTTTGTAGCCCAGGCTGGTCTCGAATTCGTAATGATCCTCCTGCCTCAGCCTCCTGAGTGCTGGGATTACAGGCGTGTGCCACCATGCCAGGTCCCTGACAATTATGTTAAAAGAAGAGTAGAATATTTCAAATAGGTCCAAAGAGATTTTCATGGTTTTCGGTTCATGAAACATTATTGATTCAGGTGTTAGCAAAGGGGA
>PVLD010012748.1:0-58906 GCA_004027595.1 Dinomys branickii
ACTGAAAGCATGAAAAACCGTTTAAATGAAACCAAAGAAAGAATTTCAGAACTTGAAGACAGCATGGCAGCTTATGAGCGTGAAAGGAAGAATCTCATGATATCATCAAAGACACAAGAAAAGTCAATCCAACAGCTGCAAGATGAGGCAAAACGTAACAATATTCGAATTATAGGAGTGTGTGAAACAGCAGGAGATCCCTTTATTCATTTAAACTTACCTCTTAGCAGACTAATTTCCTGTAGATTCAAGGGAAGAGAACTTGTTAATCCTCATTCAAATCCTATGCCCTCTTCTTTCTTCCATGGAAGATTTCAATGTGAACCTGTGAACCTTAAGTGTCAGGGCTCCTCATTACAAGGGTCCCTTTCCATGCCATTATTTCCTTGTTCTAAAGAAATATTGATTCTTACTTTTCTAGCTTTGTAAGCATCATTTTCTTTTTTTTTTCCATAAAGAGGAACTGATAGATTTTTCCAGCACAGAGAAGTAAAGTGGAATATAAAGTGCCTTTACTGTGGGCTCAGAGAAGCGTGGAACTTCTGGGGGCCTGGCCTGGGATCAAGGGCTAAACTTGCCCAGGCTGGAGGCAGGCATTAGGAGGCCCACAGCCTGACATGATGGGCCAGGATTGGGCAGGAGTGTGGGAGAAGGAAACAGGATATTACAAAAAAAGGAAGTACAAAGTGGTAATTTGACTCAGAGGAAGAAGAGTGACGCTTAGCATGTGACCTCTAGAGGCTGGCGCCATATTGGTTTTGACCTCTACAGGTCAGTGCCATGTTGACTTGGTGCCATACTGGCCCAGCACAACACTGACCACCAGAGCCATATTGGCTGGTTGCCATAGTGACTAGGCAGGAATTATAGTGAGGCGAGAAACCAATCAGGAACCTTGAACTGTTAAGAGCAAAGCTTATAAAACCTGTGTACTTCCCTACAACCTTTAGAAAATGAAGGGACTGTGCTGCCGTAATTTTTGTATTTCCAGACCTTCAAATTCTCCAGAATGTGCTTGGAATATTAATGTGGCAGTCACCAAGAAAGAGCAAATTAGCCCACCAAGTTGTAAATTTACTAGACTCAAAAAATTTGAACTTTTCCTATAAAATAGGATAGAATCATGCATGTTAGAAAGCTTGAAGAAATAATTCAGGATTAATATTTTAGCAACATCATGAAACTGGTCATAGTTATTTCACCTTCACCTGATGGCAGAAGTCAAGTAGAAACACTGGATTTAAGGAAATATTTTAAAAAGTGATCAAGCAGATAATTTCCTACTTAAAAAGAGCAGGACTATTTGAAATAAAAATGAAAAACCAAACATAATAACTACAGGGCCTTCCCTTTTAGTCGTTCTCAAAGACTAACACTGTAGGTTTCTTTCTGTTAGATAAAAGGACAATTCTTAAAGAACTTCTTATACATAGTCAAATTTGAAATGATATTTGGCAGTAGGGAAAAAACACCAACAACTTAATTTTAAGTGAAGAGATGATGCCACAGGGTTGAGGCGCCTATTCCTTTTTTCCATGAGGTCAAAGGATAAGCATAGAAACAGAATCATTCAAAAATACTTCTGGAGGTTTTGACTCAAATCTAGCGCACTCCAGGACCTCAATCCAACAGAATGCTGCTTTCCTGTGGGTAAATTATGCAAGCTCAAGAATCTGGTTAGAGACCAGGTGACCAGACACTTTCCACAACCTGCTCTTTGCATTTCCATGCATTTTAATTTCTCTTTATAAATGTTCCACCCTTTTACAGAAGGGTTGCATTTGCTACACTTTCCATTAATTTGGAAAACTTTTGGAAAAGAGCTAGGCATTCTATTTTCTTTTACACCACTAGTAATTCTACTTAGTTCGATTTAATAAAATTTTGTTGAACACTGATTATCATATGGTATTTTTCATTGCCATAGTGAATTTATATGAATTTCTTTTAATGTTGTTTAATTTTTCCATGAATTTGTTCTGTGACTTCTCAGCTAGGTGATTCTTTTAATCATAGCTATTATAAAATCCTTGTGAATGGTAGCTGCTTCCAGAAACAGAGAGATATGCATCACTGACTACAATTCAATAAATACCCATGTCTATGTGCTGATATTGCTTCCTGTGTATTCCCATAAATGTTGAAGCACAGAGTTTGAATGTGTGTAAGAGTCAAACCGTGATTTCACAGAAAATGCCACCATTAATCCTGTAAAAACATTGCTGATGCATTTAAATGTCTTTATTTAAGGTAGTAAAAGGAAAGAAACTGGAAAACATGTACCAGACATAGACATCTTCCTTTCCCAACCATTTTCTGATTTATATGCTACAGTTTGAATGACAGTGACAAAAGTATTAAGTATTACCTTGCCCTCCAGAGACATCACACAGCTACTAAGCCACAGCAACTAAAATTAAAGAAAATATATGTAAATAATTAAAAAGTCAGGCCATTCCCGCCCACAATATATTAGCTGTCAGTGTATCTTGGCTATATTTCAGTTCCAGGATCTTGAAAATTAAAATGAACACAGCTTTTATCTAAAGCTATAGCTTCTTTCATTATGATTTGGCTCAGCCAACCAAATCATAAACTAGGAGAGGCCAGCTTACTTGAGCTCCCCTAGTAAGAAAGGAAAGCCAAAGTCCTCAGGAGCCACTGCATTCATTTATGATACTGCAGATGTCAAAAATGTTTAGCAAAGCTATCATCCATAGCAACATGGGAAAAAAATAACTACCTAAGCACCAGGGGCTGAAGAAAGAGATTCTAGGCAAAATTTCAAGAGTGTCAACTGGTTTCTTTTGAAAATAAAACATGTGCATAGAAAGAATAAATAAAAGTCACAGGGAATAAAAGCAGAAAACAAAACCTTTTACTGTTGTAAAAGATGCTGCTCTCAATAAAAGTTTACAGAAAATACAAAGAAGGTAGAGATGCCTGGGATTGAAAAGAAAATTGTTTCTTATTCCTAACCTTTTCTTAAAATATTCTTAAATTAAGAAATTAAAAGTTTAAAATGTATACAGTAAATATTTCACGCAAATATCTTAGGAGATACTAAGACAATCTACTTCAATTACTATGTATTATTATAGATGATAAATGAGTATACACATTAATATTTGCTGTTTCAAAAGAGAGTAATTTAAAATACTTTGACTTTTGCAGGAGAAAAGACACTTACACCCCGGAGCAAGACAGAGGGATTAGAAGTGGATCCATACTTGTATAGTCTCAGTTTAAGACACCGTAAGGGGCAATTAAGAAAACGCTTTTGAAAATTAAACAGTTCTGGATCAATTGAGTAACGTCTTTGAAAAATATATTCAACTCATTTATTCATAGACACACAAGTACGCCCACACCCACACATTCTCATATTGATTGTAAATATTAATGATGGTCTAAAAAAATCCCATTTTTAGAAGAGATAAAAATGGCTTTCATCATGTCAAACTCTATAGTGATATAAAAGGCCACAAAAACCTTAAACCCAAAGAAAAATGTATAAATTGTTTAAGTGTTCACTAAAAGATACTGAGGCTGCAATAGCAATCCATAGTGAGAAAAATGATTTTCTATTTGTTACCCCCTACAGGTAATAAAACCCATGTCTACTCAAACATGTACATGTAAAGATTCTCTGTAGTGTTTGCATGTAGCCTCCCATAGGCTTTAAACCATGCCTAGGTTACCTGTAACACTCAGCACAATGTAAATGCTGTATAAATGTTTGTCGTACTGTTTTATTGAGGAACTAATGTCTAGAAAAATATCTTCACTTAGTGCACTTAGGCCTAACAAAAAATATATTAGTTTTCATCTGAGGTTGGTTTTATCCTCAGATACAGAAATAGTGAATACAGAGGGCTGCCTATATTTTATTTGGTAAAAGTAGTACACCATAATTATTGGTTTAATAATATCCTTCAGTTATTGTGGGCTGATCAGGTCACCGCCTCCTGAATGAGTGTATGGTGAAGGTTAAATAAAAAGATGCAAATGGAATGATTTCAGGAGGATCAAAGCCCGCTCACCAAATTCAAGATTCTTTCAGGGCTAAAACCAAGACCTTCTCTGGGTGGGTCGTATTTATCTGGTCATCAGAAAAAGGACTTCACCAAGTAAGGTATTGAATTAATCCTTAATAAGGACTAAGTTAATCCACCCAGGAGTGAAATGCCTGAGGGTGTATTCTTTATTCAGTTGAGATAGTATCCAAGTGTTTTTGCCTGTGCTCTTATCTTATCCTTTGAGGTTTTCCAGTTTCATCTGCCATTACAGGTCTTAGTAGGGATTAGTGACTCAGAGAGGTTCACTTAGCGTGGGCCCTTTGCTCACTTCCAGACAAGTGGCTTGAACTTTGGATAGATTCATGAGCAGACATGAAAAGCCAATTGGTTAATTTAAATCCTGCCCAGGGCTACTACATAGTGGTCGCCCATAGATATGTATATATACACATATATGTGATAATGTATATACGATTATTCTAAATCTATAAACAATAAGTCCATTGGATTGTATTAACCCAATGGGTAGAAACACTTGAACAGACACTTTATATAACTATGTGTAAATGAGCAATAAAATATGAAAAAAAATACAACCATTTAAGTCACCAAGAAAATGCACATAAAATTATAAGGAGCCCTACTATATACCTAAGAATTGCTGAGACACAAAGATTAAAGCCTAAATGCCAGCAACTATGAAGGTACTACTAATAGGAGGAAAGAGTCATAGCAAAATTTCGCTGTGTGGAAGAATCTAATAGAGTTAATGCGTAAAACACATACATATTGAGTGAGTCAGCTTTTCAACTCACAATGATGCCTCCCTAGGTTCACCAAAACACCCATATTCAAGTGTTCATGAAAGCATGGTTTGTAAAGTCTTTGAATAAGAAAATACACACATTTTCACTAGCAGTGTTAGCAGATTTTCATTATTTGCTACTGTTTTTACCAAATAAAATAGAGGCGGTCCTCTCTATCCATGGATTCTGCATCTGAGGATCCAACCAACCTCAGACGAAAGGTAGTAAATTTTGTGTCTGGATTAAGTAAGGGCTTTTTATCCCTGTCATGATTTCCTAAACAAAACAATATAACAATGATTTGCATAGCATTTGCATTGTGTGAGGTATTATGAATATATAGAGATGATTAAAAATGCATGGGAGGTTACATGCAAACACGATACCTTTCCGCATAAGTGATTTGAGTACGCACAGACTCTGCTACCTGTAGGGGGTCATAGAATCGAGCCTACATGGATGCTAAGGGAAAAATTTACTATACAATATAAACTGAAGACCTAGCAAGTAGTAGTAAGAATAAAATTGATAAGGGCAATAATAAGTAAGAGTAAACTCTGGCAAAACCAATCTATGCTCTTAAATATCTGGAGAATAGTTATTTTGGGTAGGATAAAGACAGTCACTAAGCAGTATATGAGTGTCTGACCAACGTAACTTTCAATTTCTTGAGCTCAGTTCTGGTTGCATGTGGACAACCAATTTCGTCCATCTTTTATGCCAAAAACTTATGGTATATACTTTACTTTCTGTATATCACAACTTCAAGAACTGCAAAATCTGGTGCTCAGTCAGGCTGGTCTCACTGTCTCATGCCCTCTGCAGTCTCTTTGCCCCTGTGCTGGGCTCACACCTCCTATGCCTTCCCCATCACCTCCTCTCGCTAATAGCTGCTCTAGTGCTTCTGCTTTCGAGCAATGGCCTTCTGTAGCTGCTTTGCCAGATTTCTTTTAGGAAATTTTGGAATTTCTTTTAGGAAATTTTAGGAAATATTGAAAGTGATCAGGCAAGAGCAAATCCATTTTCTGTTTTTAACTCCATATTAAGAGCCGTGCATGGGGCCAGGAATATAGCTCAGAGGCATAAGCACTTGCCTGGCAAGCCTGAAGTTATGAGTTCAGTTACTGGTACCAAAAAAAGAGCAGTCACTTAAAGTTCACTTAAGCTGTAGTTCATCCCATTCACCTTGGTTAGTTATTAACCCAGCAGAGCAGAGTCATAAAATGGGACCAGGACAAACTGGGAAGTGGGCTAAAAGTTAAATGGCAGTGATCATTTTGAATTTGGTTGTCTGACCTTCTGGGAGAAGGAAACATTGTGATAACTGTGTGATACTCTTGTAAGATTCCCATAAACGAAGTAATGGTTGCTACAAAAACCTAAAATGTACTTAAACCGCAGGTGAGATCCAGATTGGCACAGACATCTTCTCTGGCTCCTGGTTAGAGACTGTCCATCACCTGGCTGCAATAAAGCTTTATTCGTTCATGCCCTTTCAGTTTTCTTGTGAGTTCCTTTCTCAATGGATTAGCTTTGCCACAGCAAAAGCAATGCATAATCCTTGTAACACTTTGGTCACTTTGAATGTTGTTCTCATCTACTCTATATGTTTTTAAAGGGAAGCATGGATTTATTTGTAGAAAGATCTGGGCCACACACACATTCCCAGAACTTTTATAAAGAAGTTTATAAAAGCCGAGAATTTTCAAGGGAATCAAAGACCTCGTTCACCACTATGGGCTCTTTGCTACCATGTCCAGCATAGACGTTAGTAGCAGTAGAACTCTAAGACCTTTGGTTCTACTCGTTTTACTTAAGGAAGTTGTTTGTGTTTTCAAAGGACAGTGGGAAGGAACACAGGGAGTCAGATATTCCTCAGCCCACCTCACCCAGCACATCGATGTGTGCTCAGGTGATGGAAATCCATATCCATCCACATACATTAGTTTCTTCCAACAAACTTGTGTGGCCTCTGCTTAGCTATCTCAGCCAAGCAATTTCTGAACATTACAACCTATAATCTCCAAATGCCCTGGATGTGGTTACACTGACCGGGTATTATTTCAAAGCATGCTCCATGGAAGAAAAATGCCATAATTTATGCCTCTCTGGCCATTTTAATTTTCTTTTATTGCATCTTGGCGGGAGCTTAATAACTATATGTTGAATAAAATAAGACATTTCAAATATGTATTAATTACAATAATATTAAGAAACACTGTGTCTCTGCTCTCAGAGATGGCAGTGGATTATAAAGGGACTAAAAAACTATCGCTTGCAAAATTTCCTTCATCCAGAATGTAAGCTCTAAATATAAATGTTCTAAATATATCATTTTTGTTCTTCTAGGAGGGCAAATGTTGCTTAAAAGGAGAGGGACTGCTGATCTTCTGCCAGGCAGTATGATTAATTTTAGGACAGAAGAACTGTTCAAAGTTTCTACCATTAAGTATCACTTACATATCTAATTTAATCCTTGGCATAACTCTTTTAGATTCTGGCAGGAAGAGTGGGGCACTCAGGCATTTTCCATTTACCTATGTTATCTCTTCCCCCTCTGCACTGACTATCTGGAAATGCTGTCTGCATGTCTTACATGCTGTTGGATAGAGGCTTCAATTATTACCAGACCATTGAATCAAGTGCTCCAAGCTTCCATCCTAATTCACCTGCTTTGTGACCTTGGTCATGAAAGTCTCTTAAATTTCAGGTTCTTATGTACAAAATGGGATCAACCACAGCTATAAAACCAAAAGCATTCCTTTCTATAAAATGAACATCACACACAAATGTCAGAACATATTCTTGAGAGTTCTTTTATTGTTGATTTATTGCAGGTCTCTCTTCATTGAAGTAGGGAGAGAGCTCTGGCCCATAAATCTATTTCTCTCCCATGTTCACCAGGACAATGAACATGAGACCATTCTGATTTTTGTATAGTACAGCTTTGTTACAAAGGGGGTAACTTCTCCCACTCATGGTCAAAACCAGCTGTGCTCAGATATTTTCTCTGACCATCAGGATTCAAAATATACTGTTGCAATTACCATCAACTGAAGGAGATATGATGTCTCCCTGGGATTTAGTGCTCAGCATGTGTTCTTGAGTTTTTTTCAGGAAATCTACATAGTCAAAAATTATTCTCATACTAATACTTAGGTATTTTCCCTTCCATTTCTAAATACTATCATTCAAGATTTCACGTTTGGCCATTTAGTTACTTGGAAAAGTAGTCTTTAATTATTTTCTATGTGGGATTTTGATAGGTATCTTATTGCTAGCATTGCCTAATTTAATTTCGCTGTGGTCATGCACAGTAAATGTCTATTATTTCATTCCTTTAAATACATTCAGTGTCACCCTAGAGTCAGGGTGCTGTCTGCTAGGATCTAAATACCCTATGCACTTATAAAGGGGCACCCTGAGCAGTGGGGAGTACTGTACTATAAATCAAAATTAGATCAAGAACCAAGTTAGCTGACCGTGTTTTTCAGGTCTATCATTCTGATTGAGTTTTTTTTTTTGTCCACTGTTTCTGAAAAGTGCCGAGGGAATGAGCTACCAAAATCTGCAACTCTAGGGAAAATAAATTTTATTGTTCATTTCCTTTTTGTGACTGTGCATTTTGCAACTCTCTATTTAGCACCTGCTTATCCTGATTATCCTTTTCAGGAGAATGGTGTACTCCCTTCATCGGTGTGAAATGTCCCTATCTCTGATAATAATGTTTTCTAAAGTCCATATGCCTTGTGTTAATAAGGCTGCTTCAGTCTTTTTATGCTTCTCAATTGCGTATTTTCCATTATTTTTCTCAAACTATCTCTTCCTTTCACTTATATGCTTGTTTAAGATACTGTGCACTTGGTTATCAGCTTTGGTTCATTGGCAAGCTCTTCATTTAATTGCTGTAGAATTTTTCCGTGTAATTTAAATAATGATACTGTCATATTTATGTCTACTGTTTAATTATCTGATTATCTATCATTTTCTCGTTGTAATTTTTCCCCTGGAATCTTTTTTATATTGATTGATTAGTTCTAATATATCTTTTCAATGTAACTGTATATCTGTTCCTCTATGTTTGTGTTTTATTCACACTATAGATGAGAATATATATATATTATAGAATATGTATTTTTCTCATATATATGAGAAAGAGGGGAAGAGAGCAACAGAGAGAGAGAGACAGAGAGAGACAGAGAGAGACAGAGAGATAGAGACACAGAGACAGAGAGGACAAGACTGCCAAACTGTGTATACAAAATTCAGGAAAATTGTATAACTATCTTAATATTAAATTTATTGAAATGATAAGATGAGGACAAGTTACTTTTTGGCCTCTGCACTTGGAAGAGATGCTCAGAGTGGTAGCCATCAGCTTGCAGACATTTATTAGTACAGAAACTGGGGCTTGGCCACTGAGATTTCTACATATGCATTTTCAGAGTCTTCTCTATGGGCCAACATAGAGAAGTTTTTATGTGGGTTTTCTGTGCTTTATGACATTCCCTTGGCTCCCCATATGTGTGTAGCACCACCTGTTGAAGAAACATCATACTATTTTTCCTTTCTTGAAGTGAGCATACATTTTTTTGGCTGCCTCTCTGTCTTGGTTACTTTTTTCTCATTGCTCAGACAAAATACCCAATGCCCAAAATGAAGGAAGGAAAGGTTTATTTAGCTTACAGTTTGTGGAGGTTTCAGTTCATACTTGGCTGGTTCAGAGGCAGAATGGCACATGGCAGAGGGCAATCTTCATGGCAGCAGAGCACAGCAAAAACAACCAGCAAAAGGGAGGAATGGCTGCAAGCAGCTTCTTTCCTTCCCTTACCTTGTAAACAGCCTGCCCCCACCCAGGGGGCGTGTAGCACTCACACAGTCTCCATGACCTCCTCTTCCACAGGCTCAGGAAGTATACAAAGTAAGCACCCTGGCTTCCTGCTGAATCACACAGTTAACCTTTTATACTTCCCAAATTAGCACAATAAACAACATCCCAGAAGGGTAAGGGCATGTCCTTTTCACCCCAAGATCTACAACAGCTGAGTTACTCAGCTAAACCTCCACACTCTGCAAGTTGACACAATGTATCAACTGTAACACTCTCTTTATACCTTTTCAGGTTCATTTTTGTACTTTTCTTTATTACTTCATTCTGCTATGGATTCCATCTACTCATTTTTTAAAAAAAAAAATTTAGGTCTAAAATTTACATTATAGTATTTATCACCTGTTTCTCTGATGACATTTTGTATCATTTTAACTATTTATGCATATTTTCCTTTATTTCATGCATTAATTCAGAACAGTTCCCCTAAAATTTTTACCTCACTTAACATTTGTACCATCTCTGGAGTAGGTTTTGTTTTCAACTTGTTAAGATCACATTACATTAACCTCACTCTTTGTTATTTTATACTCATTGGAGACACTATGAAAGTTTCCGTGTTATAATTCTTTATAATACTTATTGTAATTCTACATAAATTATACACAGTTCCTTATAAAATTATTTGTAGTTTTTTATTGAATGGTGATGTTTCACAAAATCATTCATTCAGGATTGGACAACATGTGTACTATTAAATCGCAATTGAATAATCAGAGGCCTTGCGGTATTCATTTGTGTCTGTCACACAAGCATGTCTTGGAGGTTGAGCAGAGACCTAAATGTTTGCTCTCAATTGAATTCAGTTCTCAGAACCTTTGCTACTTTGATTTGGAGCTGGGCTGGGCAGGCATAGGTCAGGAGTTTATATGTCAGACTGCCTGTCTGTCCCCCGTCTGTCTGTCTATCTGAATTGTTTTAAGTTTTCATTCAGTTCTCAGTGCTTTTGCCATGCTTGTCAGATTGAGTCTGTTTTGCCCAGACCTAGTTTCATGGCTGCTTCCATGCTAGTAGTTCCAAATTCAGGAACTTTCTATGTGGTTTGCATGTAGTTAGGCTGAGAGGTAATATGGTGTATTGGTTTGTGTCTGGATGCCCCCCAAAGCCTCATGCAGTCAAGGGGCAGCTTCTAGATTTATGACTGATTCATGGTCCAAGGTTGGAATTATGGATGTGAGTGCTACACCGCCCTGAGGTGAGTACTTGCATACAGTGTAAGGGGGGGAAAGAGGCTGCTTATTTCTGGTGCACCTCCCTTTTGTTCTTGCTGCTTTTGCTGTCTTCTGCCTTCATGAGCTGTTTCCCCCTGCCTTGTGCCACTCTGCCTTGGAGCCAGCCAAGTATGGACTGAAATCTCCACAAACCGTGAGCTAAACAAACCTTTCCTTCCTTAATTCTAGGTGTTAGGTATTTTTCCTCAGCAATGATAGAAAAGTAACCAAGACATATGGGTTTTGCATGTTCTCTGAGACTTTTCCCTTCAAAATGTCTTCTTGATTTCCATCGTGGGAAATAGAGCACATACTATCATGAAGCTTTCAAGGGAGGAGGAAAAAGAAAAATCAAATGAAACTGTCCTTGGTGTAATTTACTTCTCTGAGTTTTAACTCCCTTCATTATCCATATGCTTAATTAATCATCCATATGATAATAATTTAATTAGCAGATGTCTCGTGCTGTGGACTGAATACTGTGTCCAACTACCTTCAGAGCTAAGATTTGTTAAAATTTGTTAAAATCTTAGCTCTGAGGAAATGGCACCTGGATGTGGAGCTTTTGAGAGGTGGTGTCCTCTGTCACCAGGACAGAACTCATCTAAACATACCCTGTTCCTTTGGGTCATGAAGTGATTCCTTCCATGATTCTGGTCATGAACTTAACTGGTTGTGAACCAAATCAAATTTTCCTCTAAGGTTCAGTATAAAAAAGGTTGATCTCTTCTGACCCCTACAGATGTGCCTTCATGAATTCCATGGATTCTTTCTTGTAGGCATCTGTAATGGCCTTGTCAGATCTGGCACCCTCACCATGCCTCATCACACCGTGGATGCCACTTCTCTTGCATAATTAATCCAACCACCCCCTCCTGGGTATAAATTCATCACCTGCTGCACTTGTAGAGTTGTTTCCTTGCAGTTAACCATGGTTCAGTGACCTGACCTTTTCACAGATCACAGCTTCACCCACACATCACCTACCAGTTGCTTCTCACTCACCCAGCCCTGTGTCTTCTGCTTGGTCAACATCATTACTCTTTTTGCCACATCAGCTCTTACCCTTCAAAACAGTCAAGATTACTAACTTTGCCATCTCTTGTTCTGAGAACAGACTAGTCACACAAATACCAAACTCATGCTTTTATCGAATTTTCTTCTTCAATTCAATGGCTATGTTTCTCAAAACCTTCTTCTTCCCTTTCTTGGTCTGCACTTCTTGTCAGGTTCACAATTGCTGTTTATCCTTGTCACCTTCATGGCTGCTCTGCACTTTCTTCTTACCACCATGCTCGCTCTGCCCATTCTTTGGGCCATGCTGTCCTGCATAATACTGTATAGTGCTATATGTGCTGAAACTGCACAAGCAAAGCTTTGCAGCAAGAGTGAACATGTCGTCTGCAACACGATCTTCACTAGAGGAAGCCACGACTCTATGTCAGAGAGGAGAAGATGGTTGCATTTGTGTTCATGCGGGGAAGATGGCTGTCACTGTGTTCATCACCTCATGTGGAGTTTGCAAATAGAAGCAAAATGTGGCTGAGTGCTTCTGTTTGCTAACCTAATTGCTTGCAAACAGAAGTGTTCATGAACCGAGGTATCACTGTAACTAATGCTCTTATAAAAGAAGACCGGGACAGTTGCCTTATCCCTTTCTCCACATAGGACAATTAAGGAGGCATCATCTAGGAGGAATGGGCCTTCCCCAGACACCAAATCTGCCAGCATCTTAACCACCTTGATCTCAGACTTCCAGCCTCCACAATAAGAAAAGTACATTTCTGTTGTTTATAAGCTACTAAGTGTGTGGTACTATCTAGAAGCTGCACAAAATAACTCAGATACTTAATTATTTTAGGTTTTTTTCCCCAGGATGTTAGTTGTAATCAGCAGAGAAAAGGGCCTCTCATTATGAAAGTGGAGTGAAAACTTTTAAACAACAGTGTAACATATACAGGATCCCTCCTCCAGAATGCTTGGAACCCAGTGTTTCAGATTTCAGCGCTTTGAGGATTTGGGAATCTTTGCACAGACATAATGACATATTTTAGAAATGGAATCCAAGTCTAAACACGACATTCACTGTGACTCATGTATGCCCTCTACAAACAGCCAGAGGGTATTTAAATAATATTGTTAGCGTGGATGTATTTTGACTGCCACCAATCACGTGTGCCAAGTATGGAATTTTCTACTTGTGGCATCATGTTGGCATTCAATAACTTTCAAATATGGAGCATTGCAGATTTTGGATATTTGAATCAGGGAAATTCAAACTATATTGCAATTCAAAAACATTTATATTATCTACAAAATTATCCTGTTTTACACCCTTTTGGGGGCTTCCAAAATATTCCATCACTGTTTAACTGCGTAGTCCATGTCCCATTCTTGAGAGGGAGAACTATTTTGTGGCCCATAGGGTTTCCTTGATGTCAAATTGTGTTACTCCTCCCTCTGTCTCTTACTCACGGCATACTGTGAAATGGACCCAATGTATCTGGTGTGATAAAAATATTGTGAATGTTTAAATTAAAAATTTACTACAGTAAAAGTTACAGTATCATCAGCCCATCTCAGAGTACTTCCCTTTGCTTTGAACATATTTACCCTATCTTTTTGTCACCTTCTGAGGCGGTCGTGGATATCCTCTTTTGAGTCTTCAGGTGTACTGTCATGGCCACTTCAATGTCCTTAATTGACTTGGAAGGTTTACCTTTCACGGTCATTGTGATTTTGGGGAAGAACCAGTTGTCACATGGTGCCAGAGCCAGTGAATAATGGGGATGAAGAGAGAACACAGTGTTTCTATTTAACCTGCCCTAAACATTTGATCAACACATGGTGAATATAAAACAAGGTATTTAAGCCTTAAAAAATTATTACAGGAAGGCATGTTGCCATCAATCCCCATCAACATACTCAAAATATTCCCTCTTCCTTCAAACACACTTATCATTTTTTTCTAGGCAAAGTCTCATTTATTGTAAGACATTCCTTCTTTATTTAAATGTGCATTGTATGTTTGATTACCCTTTATTCCCTGCATGTGTTAACCAGAGTAGATCTGCACTATACAAAGAGTGGCGGTTCTCAGGTGCAGGCACATGGTGAGGGAGCTGCATTAATGCATGAGTTGGTCAGTGGGATCATTAATTCACTTTAAAACTTTACCACACTTGCAGCAATCTCACTGCTCCTAACCAAAGGGGAGAGTGGTGGGGGGCAGAGGAAAGGAAGGAAGGAAGGAAGGAAGGAAGGAAGGAAGGAAGGAAGGAAGGAAGGAAGGAAGGAAGAAGAAAGAAAGAAAGAAAGAAAGAAAGAAAGAAAGAAAGAAAGAAAGAAAGAAAGAAAGAAAGAAAGAAAGAAAGGAAAGGAAACTACAACATTCTGAGGGCCTGCTATGTGCCCACCAAGCTAGGAGTTTTACACCCGCCATCTCTTTTAACCCCAAAATGATCCTTAATAGTGTATTAAGTAGACCTATAGTACATTTATTACTCTAGTTGAGAACTATGCCTAGTTAATACAATAAAAAATTACATTCAAAATTATAAAAGCCAAATTTTACAGTCTTTCCTTAAAAGTTCATCCATCCAGGAAATAAAAAGGAGCATTTTCAAGGAAATGACAAGGGTGTCATTTCATACTAGGTCACTTTTGCTTAATGTACATAACAAAGTGACAGAACATCAGAATGATTGCTAGTGGAAATGTAGGATTCATATTGAGTATTAAGAGGCTGGTTGATTCTACTATCTGTATAAACTTGACTAAAACTTCCTAACTTTTTAGGGTTGCTATGAAAATTAATTCATAAAAAGCTTTTAGTATACTGGGAGGAACATTGTTGAAACTAAATGCATTTCTTCTACCTTATTGTTGACTAAAGGTAAAAACTGGTGGTTGGTTCACTGTTATGAAGAGATCAGATAATCAGCATAATGTTTTTTATGTTTGGGTGGGTCCCAACCATAGTATAGTGATTCTTCATGAAGGGGACTCGGGCTCTTGCATTTTAGAGAAAGACATGGTTTCTCCTATGATTCCAGTTATTCTACTTGCTGGCTTCTCATTTTGGTTACAAGGACAGGACATTCTCTTCCATCTCTGGGAGCTGTGATGTTTAAGGTTAGAACAGGTTGTCAGTGGAAGAGGATGCTGGTCTTCACTTTGAAATATGGAAACTGAGTTAAAATGTGCAGTAAAGATCATGAAAGGCGTATATATGAATGCTGCTTTTGTATTTGTATAGGAAATTTAGAGTCAGCCAGAACTCATGTATATAAGAAAAGAAACCCAAGACCTTTGAAAATAGTCAGGAAGTATTCAAAGCAGAGTTTTCATATGTGAAGATTTTGTGTTTGTTTTGCTCGGTTTGTTTGGAGCCTGATATTCCTTTTCTACTTTCTTCACCATGTTGATATCTGTACGTTCAGAGAGGGAGCACTTGGCTCCAGGGGACAAGGAGATATACAGAATAAAAAAAACCTCATATATTTGATTCTTGTAATTCTTACGAGAAAATTTTAGAGATTGAGTCAAAACATTTAGAATGAATACTGTTTGAATGTTAAACTGTCCCCAATTTCTATCTCCCTAAACAACTCTAAAATGATGTTGAGGCAAATTTCCCTTGAAATTTTTCTTTGGAATCTACTTTTGCTAACACAAGGGAGAAGCAAATTGAAGCACACCTCATTGTCAGGAAAGGCGGCAACAGTTAAGGAGCCACGTAGTTGCATTGTTTGTGAAAGAGCTTCTCATCTACATGACAGATATGGGCATATGAGCTTTGACTTTCCATATTGCAAATATTTATTATGGAGAACAGTATTTTATTCTAAAACACTATCAACAATATTTGAGTATAAACAAATGTGTACTTCTGTGAAACAAACAGGCTCATATTCATCAATGTGACAAGCAAAGACAATACTTCCAAGAAATACTTAAAACTTATGAAGAACAAAATATGTATCCTCCATATATGAAGCATGCACACTATATTTATTTTTATGTAAATGTCCAAAATATAGGGCTTAAAATTTACAGATCTAAACCAAGGCTTATGAACATATTTTATATGGTAATCCTTAAAAATAATGTCTCTGATCAGGTCATATACATTCATTACAAATTAAAATGTGTTCATTTGTTGGATTAGCAAAATGACAGTGCTATTCAGAGATTACTTTTCATGAAATACCCAGTGTGAACCCTTCCATGTGTATCTGGTAGAAATATAAATTCATGTATACTGGTTGTAGAAAGTCAGTCGTGGATATCTATTAATGATCTTAAACTTACACATACATATATACACATATATGAATTCCATATACTACATAGTTCATATATATGTATTACATTTAATCTAATAATACATCTAGTAAAGATTAATGTAACTAAATTCATTATAGATGCACTTCACATTTTTCTAAAAAGATGTACATCAGAGTCTTGCTAGCACTTTATCAAACTACCTAAAGAGAATTCTAAGTATACATATTATTTATTTGTACAAAAAATAGGGTTATCTAAGAGAAGTAATCCAACTACCATATAGTGCAAAAGTCTTTATAAGTGAACTAGAAAAAAATCCATCATTTATTTGTTTACTTTTCATTGTTAAAAATTCTATAGCTCAGTAAGCTAATAAAAAAGGGTAAAATATTTGAGTAGACAGGTCTCCAAATACATACAAATGAACAATATGCACAGGAAATAATTCTCACAATCATTAATTGATAGGGAAGTCAATACTACAGAAAGACCATTTCACACCCATTAGGTTAGTTACTATCTCTGTAAAAACAATGAAAACAAGAAGCATTGTCAAGGATGGGGAGAAAATGAGTTCCTCTGAACTGTCAGCGACTATGTAAACTGGCGTGGCCTCTTTTGAAATCATTATGGTGCCTCTTGAAAATCAAAAGTAGAGTTGTCATATGATCCAATAACTCATTCTCAAGTACATACTGAAGGGAATTAGTCATGATATCTGAAAACTGGGATCAACTCGAGTCTATATTACTATATCTATGGATAAGTAATATGTGGTATACCTTTATGATTAAACATTATTTAGCATTCAGTTAAAGAAAATCCTTATTTGCTAACATATGGACGAGCCTACAGCACACAAAGCTAAAGGATCTCCTTTCTCTGGATTGTGCCTGTTTTTGTTTTGTTTCTATGGGTTTTCTTCCTTTTGTTCTGTTCTTTATATAATGTCTCATAGATATTTAGAATTTTTGACAGATAATAGAAGAAGACTTAGATTTATATTAGTACTTTTCTGGTTCAACAAGGGAAATTTTTTTTGACCATAACGATTTAGTTAATTCATTCTACCAAAAATGTACTATGTAATTTAGAGAAGTTACTTAAGGTTTACATGTAATTTAGGAAAATAGTTTAAGATGTGTGTGGAACAAAAAGTCTCAACTACCATACACAGAAGTTCAGAAGCAGTTAAAGGCAAGGTGCTTAAACCTTTCTCTCAGCTCATCTTACCAAGCACAGCTGACATTTTTCTTGGAAGAAGAAATTCTATAATTGAGAGAAATCATAGTCTTTGCAAAAAATGGAAGAGATGTGAGTCTCTTTGAACTCCATCCATGTTGTAGATTACAAATAGAGAGGCATATCATCTTTGAATCACATTGTTAACAAAATTGAATGAGTTAGTCACTTTTAAAATCGTTTTTCTGACTAACACTTTTGTAGTATAAAATTATACTGACATAAAAACAACCACAGTGGCTTTTCAACTAAGAATACAATCCCACGGGTACTTTCTTCTAAGTAGCTGAGGCATAGGAATGGATGAACCATGCAGCTTTGCAAAAAGCAACTTTCACCAATGAGTTCCACCTCTGAAGTCTGAATACATCACAGAATGGTAAAACCTTTCAATTGCAAGTTTCTCTGGAAAAGAGTCTACACTTTGAGGTTGACCCAACGATGATGAATACATTTAGGACTTTCAATTTGTGAGAAGCTTTGGTTCCAAACATTTCCTTACGCACACAGTAATTTAGTATCTAAAGCAGCCCAGAGTACAGACAACTTTCAAAAATGAACGCCAAGCTCGTTCACCTTTGTATGCATTTGCTAGGTCTACCACAACAAAGTACCATGAACTCAGGGACTTAAATTTTTAAAATATATTACGTTGTGGAGGCTAGAAAAACTCAAAAGCAAGATGGTTGTAGCATTGTTTCTTTCCTGGGGCTGTCTAAAGAATCAGTGCCACAGCTCTGCGGCAGCTTGTGGGGGGCTGCTAAGCATCTTTCCCTGTAGAAGTATCACCCCATCATCGTCACATGGTACTGGCCCTGTGTGAGAGAGCGAGGTCATGCTTCTCAATTTGTAAACTCACCAGTTCTGTCCAACTAGAGACTTTTCCTGTTCAGTTACGACTTTGTGTTAAGTAACCACATCAGTAACAACCCTATGTACAAGGATATAGTCTGAGTTACTGAAGCTCAGGACATCCATCTGAATTTCTAAGAGTCAGATTTTCCAACGGTAAGACCTTTAATGTTAGTGTTCTTCCTGCAGTGTCATCTCCCAAACCTCTTGCAAGTATTCATTCAGAATTTTATCTCCCACAAGCTACAATAGGTCACAGGAATATTTCTGGTCATTGGGAGGATGAAACACCTTACACACACATCTGAGTATTAAGTAACAGAACATAAATCATTATCCCAGCTCCCAAGAGCTAAAGAGTCATTTTACTGCTTTTGACCTTAAGACAACTTTAAGTTTATTCTAAAAAGGAGAACATTACAGGTGCTTATTTTTTTCTAGTAGTGCATGTCTGTGATATATAATGCCCACCTTCATTGTGGGTATTTGGTGCATATACATGACACATTTTAATTCTTTTTGCATTCCCTTCCCATTCCCTCCTTCCTCTTCTCCGATTCTCCAGGTCCCCTGGTCCTTTGTAAAAGATAGAACTGCATTTCCTTTTACCTATCTTTCATTTTGCTCTTTATTTATACTTTATTTTCTCATTTGAGAGAAACTATGCAATATTCAACTTTGCACGTTTATTTCACTTAACATTCTGTTTTCAAGGTGTCTCCATTTCCCTACAAATGGCTCAAATTTGTCTGACTTTCTAGCAAAGTAAGTAGCCCTGTGTTATGTATAAATATAACATTTTCCTTATCCATTAATCAATGTACAGGCTGCATCCAAGATTTAGCTGTTGTGAACTGTGCTGCTAAAAATGTTATGTGCAGGTCTCACTGTAAGTAGGGGAAGAGCTGGGTCAAATGGAGTTCCTCTTCTTGGTATTTTAAGGGACCTTCATAGTGATTTGGATACTGTTTTATATTCTTCAACAATGTAGGAAGGTAATTTTTCTCCACAAGTTCAAAAATATCTCTTATTATTTGGTTCTTTTTTTAGAAAAATAATGTTTGTGGCCTATAATGTTTACATTCCGTGTGTGGAGTGAACATATCTAACACATTTTAACTCCTGGTGAGGGCCATTCTTTCCGGTGTGAGACAAAATCTTTAAAATTTGTGGTGTCCAGGCAATAAATGTTTTATCTTAACTAATCTTCATGGAATTAGGATAATTTTTATTATAGTCTTTTTATAAAGGATAGATCTGAGGCTCACGTACCTTGCGAAATGGTGCTAGGTCACATATTTCATAAGATAGTCCAAAAGCCATGAAGGCTTGTGCCCTGAATCAGTGCCTGGTTCATTATACCTCCCTGACCTCCTGTCCAGGCAAGTAAAATTCTATGAGTCAATTCCATATGAACCGGTTTGCAGTTTTATATCAAGTGGTCCCATGGGCATCAGTTCAGGGAGCAGTCTGGTGATGATGAGGTGGTACCAGAGCAGAGTAGTTAAATCTGCAGCTAGTTTTCATCCAGTTGGATGGATTGGGATGGAGTTAATTTTCAGTAAAACAGATTGGTCCCCTTGGTCTTCAAATAAATCCTATTCCTTTTATAATATTCCTATTTTTCCCATGAACCTTTGCTCATTCTAAGTACTTACCACAGCATTAGCCTGATGGTGAGATCAGATAATAGAAGGATTCAGTTAAGACATAGCCAAGTGGTGATTACCTAGTGTGTTATAAGTAGTAGATGGACAGTCATTTACACTGTGTAAGGAGATACTAAGTGCATCAAGTGTACTAAGTGCATTCTTGATCGAAGTCATCATGTTCTATGAATCAGAACTCCTGCACTGGATGTTCCTACTCTACTGTGTCATTCATGTTAAAGACAAGATCACAGCATAGAGACAAGGCAAAGGCCATGTTACGGCTGTGTCTAGATGTCCTCCCAAAGCCCCATGCAGTCATAGGTGGGGCTTTTTCAGGGATAGCTGAATCTGGAGTATGTAGGTGATTTATAGTGCAATGCTAGGATTAAGGGTGGTAGGATTAAGAGCCCTAGGATTAAGGGTGGGTGACTACTAAATCAGCACACTGAGTGGTTTGGCACTGCCTTAATCCGGGTAGCCTGGGTACAGCACAAGGGACAGAAAGAGGCTTATCTTGTGCCTCACTTGATCGCTTCACTGTCTTTTGCCCACCATAAACTGTTTCTCCTCTGCAATGCCTGTCTGTTGTGCCACCCTGTCTTGCAGCCAGTCGATTATGGACTGAAATCTCTTCAAACTGAGAGTCAAAATAAACTGTTCCTCCTGTAACTTTGGGGAATTGATTGTTTTGTTTCAGCAATGAGAAAAGTTATCATGATAGGCTGTCTATTTATGTTTTTGAGTGAATTTTGGGATCTTTGTCTCTAGAGAAGCTGGGCTCAGGGTAGCCTTGGCTCAAAAAGTCAAGAGCTATGGCATAAGTTACATGTCTTCTACTATTGGCCCAAATCCTCCTCTGTGTTTCTAAATTTCTAAAGAAAGATGTCTTCCCTCTCTTATTCAACAGCATCCATTCAGTATCTCTACCTGACTGTCTCTTTACCCTGCTCCTTTTCTTGGACAAAAGAATAAAGATACGGGGAAGCACAAACACTGTACAGTCTGGGAAACACAATTCTAGTCCTCCTTTCAGTTTCTCTGAGGGTTTTATAGAAAAGATTACATAACCAGGGCCTGTTGTGAGCCCTAATGTGCTTTTGTGCAATTTATGTTTGAATAGCTCTGCATGAGTAGTCAGGCTTGCTTTCATGTATATTCAGGGCACATAATTTTCTTTAAGTTAGACAACAAGTTTTGATACAGAAGCATGAGGTTAACCGAGCCACCACACACCATCATTCACCTTTGCCCCTATAATATCATCGATTTTCACGTTAAATAGAATTCTGCTTAAATTAAAATCTACAATTTCTAATCCCTGAAGTTCAGATTTATAAGAGACTAGAGAGCGACTATTATTTCAACAGGTTCTGTCATTCTGGTTCTCAATTTTTACCGTGGATTTATGTATAGTATCTAGTTGGAGAAAAGCTTTAGTTCCTCATTGCATAGAACTGTCACCCGAGACTTTGCCTCTTGCCAGTCATGATTCAGTTGCTGAGGCTGGGATACGCTCCTAGGAGGAGCTATTTTCCTGGGTGTACTGCAATTCTTAGTGATGAAAGTTTGCTTCTCGTACCAGGTAACAAGAGGACATCTATCATCCTTAGACTGAGAAGGTCTCTGTACATCAGTATGACAGCTGTGGCCAGCCAGATGGTTAAGTCTATTAGAAGATGGGAAAAGCCCTCACTTCTTATCCCAGATGGCAGTGCCATGGTATTCAGCTGTCTTTGGATTTTTAATGGAAACCAAAGTCAGAGGCAGAGCTCCTCCTATATATTTATCTAGTCAATGTCAAAGAGAAAGTATCCTCCAGCAATATATGCTACTTATTCTAAACTATGAACTCACATCAATTTCTTTGTTTTGCTTTGTTTCCCTGGTTGTGATTTGGGTGTGTCATGACTACATAACATGCTGTGATATTTAAGGACCAAAGTGCTCTAACCGAGAGTGAAAAATTCAGATACAATCAAATGGAGCTGAGTCTGATGAATGGCCCCTACTGTAGTCATGGATGGGACTGAAAACATTAATGGTAGCGAAGATGCTGTGAAAAGGTGGGAGAGGAACTGATATGTTTCTGATATTGACACTGCTCAAAGGTTGCTTCCGCTTCTGAGAAGGTTCAAAAGTCGTCTTTGTGATGTGCACTGGTAGAATTTGTTCTCAGTGGTGCTGGGGCTGCCTAGATCAACTCACCTCAGTGAAAATGTTATCATCTCAGTAAAATTTTATAGGTACATTCCGTTACCTATTTTCTGTCATGATGTTTCAAATTAGCTGAAACTACTAAAAAAGTTATGGTAGGATACTCCATCCAAATTTAGTAATAGAATAGGGTTAGATGTGAGTGACATGAAAACAATATTAAAACAAACAAACAAACAAACAAACAAACACAGAAACAGTTTGGAGCTGTCCATCACACACCATGGGTCTGCAAGGGATCAAAATCCCAAAGTTTGAAAGGACCATATGGAACAGATGGAAAGGTTCCCGATAAGGGAGGATAGAAATCATACTAAGGAGGAATATTGTGGGCCCAACATGATTTTGTAGGCGGGATGAATCAAAATCCGAGGGTCAGCACAGCAGGAAAAGAAACAGGAATCTGGTAAAAGGGGGCTCTCGAGGCAAGCTCATGCCCGTGTTTACACGTCATGCTGTTCGTACAACCTTGAGGTTTCAGCTTTCAGAATCTGACAAGCCCAGCAGTCAGGGGCTGAACTTTAATGAATGTTCCAACAAGACAGAATTGTCAAGTCCCAAGAAAAATCACATAGGGAAAAGAATTTGGAGTTCAATATTTTGGTGTTGGAAGTCCTACCACTGGGCAGAACGTCTTTGGACTCTAAAGAGTACGAAATCCAGAGCAGCCCGACATTTATCATTCAAGGATAAAGAAGAAAATGCCTATTTCCGAAGTGAGTGGTGAGATGCCAGAACATTTATAATAACACTTGGTCTTCCCAGAGCTAAAGCTTCAACAAAAACAAACACACTGTGTTTTATCATGTATTTCAGAGTAAGTTAAAGATTTTTTTTTCTTTTTTGGTCTGAAAAACCATAATATTTCTTGCATTCACTGTTCTTATTTATTCTTTGCAGGAGAGATAATACTTACAGACAGAAAGAGAAAGGCTATTCTTCTGGAAGACAGTGCACATTTCTAAATGAAATAGGTATTTCTAAATAGTGAATTCAGCACAAAACAATTAAATATTGCCACCTTTTGTTCTTCTTAGAAAAACTATGCTCTTCTTTGTTCTTCCTGAAAAGGAGAACTATCTTCCCCCAGGTAACAATTTGTCTTGCTTTGTAAATGTTTTTCCCCTACAAACACAGATGGAAGTTTAAATATGTAATAGGGGACCTTCTGAGTCATCTCCAAAATGCTGTCCTGACTATGCATACTTATAAGAGACTGAAGCCCTGCACTGTAGGAACAGAGACATTAGCAATATTTTCCAAAATTCAGTCTGGGCCTCAGTTTCCTCAAAATGAAAGTTATTTTAAATCATTTTGGAAATACCTATGAATAGTTGATACATTGTGTCAACTTGGGCAGTCTAGAGGTTTGGCTGAGTGACTTAGCAGGAAGCCAGGGCGCTTACTTTGTATACATTCTGAGCCTGTGGAAGAACAATGTAAGGGAGGTAGAAAGAAGCTGCTGCCTGTCATTCCCTCCCTTCTGCTCCTTGTTTTTGCTGTGTTCTGCCGCCATGAATGTTTGCCGTCTGCCATGTGCCACTCTGCCTCAGAACCAGCCAAGTATGGACTGAAACCTCCACAAACTGTAAGCTAAATAAACCATTTCTTCCTTCATTTTGGGTGTTGGGTATCTTGACTCAGCAATGAGAGAAAAGTAACCAAGACAACCTACCTCCTTGAGCATCTATGGGAACACTACAATTTATTAGTATCAGAACCTTTATGCAGAAATATGAGCACTGTTGCACTCTTGTGCATACTCCAAATGTCTCACAGGCAATGGTTTGTGTGCCCTATCTGGTTTTCTAGAGAATATATTTGTTTCATGGGCCTAAAACAGTCTTTAAAATAGAACCTTGTGGTGTTAGCCGTTTTTGAGCAAAATGGTTTGTCCTTGTCTCTCTTGCTAATTTTCTTTTACTAATCTGTGTATCTTCAGTTAATTATTCTACTCTCTGTTACTTGGTTTTCCCCTTTGATGGGCCAGTAGTGTCAGAGTACATCAAAGGGGCTCTTCCAAGGGTGTATAGAGAGAGTGGAGTCTACGTTTAAAAGTATAAAAAATGTTGCATATGTTCCTTTTTAGCAATTGAGTTTCCTCATCAATATATTAATGGTTCTGGGATGTGACAGGGTAGTAACTTGTTTAACTTTATTTCTCCAAGTTTATTTTAGCTATTTAATTATGGATTCCTTCTTTTCTGACTCTTAATTTATAAAACCTATCATGTACAATGACCTCCAGATTCACACTGAAGATATCTGAATGTACATAGTTTCCAAAGTTTTCTAAATTCTTTGTTTGAATGAAAACTGTGGTATGAGTGCAGTGTAAAGCTGAGCAACTATGCGCCATGATGTAGAAATCCCTTATTTACTTAACCTAACCTTTTTCCATTTTTGGAACACAGTAGGTATCAAAGTTGGTATATGTAATTTATTTTCTTCTGTAGAACCTCAGAGATTGTGTGTGTGTGTGGTGTGTGTGTGTGTGTGTGTGTGTGTGTGTTTATTAAGCTTTCTGCATCGCAGATTTAAGTAGCAGAGCAGAAGACAGGGGTAACGCTAACTTCTGAGGGCTGTGTCATTTCATCATCACACTCTGGGCAACTCGATCCCTGGATGCTAGTTTTTTTATTTGGAAACAGAGTTCAGCAGCACCTTCCCTGTTGTATTTCTGTGGAAGTTAACCATAAACTGTGGAAAATTGGGCTCAGCACTAAACAGCTTCTCATACTACAGAAATGATACCAGAAGAGGAGCTGGATTTAAAACTGCAAATATAGATGTTAATAACTGAGTCCTTATCTTTTAAATTAACTTCTCAAATGCAAAACCCAAACATTCCTCTGAATTTCATGATAGTTTTAAAACAGAAGTAAATGAAATAATTACATCATACTTGTTAATTTCAAAATCACCCAAGCAATAATTAAATTAAAATTAGTGGTGAAAATATAATTTAAACAAGGGATTTAAGAAGTATGAGGCTCCACCATAGTAGATTCTTAAAGCTACATAATTGTGTTTGAAGATAATTTTCACTACTGTGGCCTGAATCTTGAGAATCTCAGAACTAAAGAATAAGTTCCCAGATGATTTAGCATATCCTCTGTTTAGTATGCTCCACTTGATACCATACAGATGTCAAGAACAAAAACAGATCTCCTTTCTAGTGCATCCCCTGCCTTCTCTTGAGGAAGAAAATCCTCTGCTATCTGTTGCAGAAGTTCTTTCATAAAGTACTTTGTGCAAACAGTTGTGATCTCCAAATGGAAAGTGTCTAATCTAATAATGTCTATTGCTGACCTCAGTTCATGGGGAGAAAAGACACATTGAAGAGCACACACGGAACAGAACAAAACCAACCTTGTGCAGCACATCAGGCTACTGTAAGAAGTGCTCAAAATGACCAAGAGTGACTGGGAGCGTTTGTCAAATCAATGGACTTCATTGCATCTTGGAAAGAAAAATGAAATGTCTGAAGGGATCTGTATCCTGAGCATAGAGATGTTTATTTGCCTCATACACATCATCTCCCCATTCACAGGGATGCACTTGAAGTCAGCTTTTCTGTATACTTTTGCTTCAAGCTATAGCTTCATGTAAGACAGTTTTCTTTAGAATTAAATACTTACACTAGAGTCTGACTCCCCAGTGTGTCTTCCAATTAGACAGCAACTCTTCTGAAAATGACTATGGTATCATATTCATCTAGGACTGTTTCCTTAGCCCTAAGGTGAGGGCACAGCACAATAAGAAATTCTATATATTGAAAACATGTGCAAATGGATATATGGGTGTTACTAATTTCAATTAATTGCAAAATTGTTAGAGACTATCAGAATATGAATTTCTCATCATTGTTCATGTCTATTCCAACTTCTTGCCTGTAGGACCCTAAATGTACACAGCATTGGTTTTCTATGATGTCATAATTGCTATCATTGTTATTTTTTTCTTCAGCGGCCTTGTTTTTTATCACTTGGAAGATTCTAGTATGTTCCTTAGGCCAGGAGTACAGCTCAGCTGCACAACACCTGCCTGGCAGGTACAAGATCCGCAGTTCAATTCCTGCTAACTCCTCCCCCATAGATAATGCATTCTTTTTCACTGCTTAGTAGTATTTTATGGTCTAAATATAGCATTTTGTATATGAAACAGTCCTCCCTTATCTGCAGTTTGAATTTCACCTCGTTTTACTTACCTCAGGTCAATGGCAATCTGAAAAGCTGAAAGAAAATCACAGCTCTAACCAATTCATAACTTTAAAATTGCACAGCATTTGGCGTAGCATGGGAAAATACTGTGCTGTGCCACTCTGTGCTACACAGGCTGTGAATAGTCTCATTTTCCAGAGAATTTGTCATATATACACCGCTGCCCTATTAGTCATTTTATTGTCCACTCGATTATCAGACTAACTGCCATGGTATCAATGTACTTATGTGCAATAAGCATTTATTGTACTTTCTAATGGTCCAAAACACTAGTGATGCTGGAAATTGTATTATAGTTTATTACTATGATTTAAGATTTTTCTATTTTGATGCTATTACTAATCTCTTACTGTGTGTAATTTGGAAGTAAAATTTGTCTGCGTTGACAAATATACTGTATAGTGTTTGGTAGTATTCATGGTTTCAGACACCCCCTGGAAGTATTTAATTGAACATTTAAGTAAATATTTACTGCAAAATACCCCACACTATACTGAGCTGTGATTTCCACTGCCATACCTTCCTCTTCTAAGAGTTTATTTTTTACATAAAATGTTACCAGTATCTCAAAAAGAGGAGCATATGAAGTTTTAATTCTTTTGTATTGTGCCCCTTTGCTTATTTCTTGTCTTTATTTTTAAGTGCTTTGAAAAAATAAATGAGACATGACTTTCTTTGTGGCTACTCAAGATGCTCTAAGGCAAACGATTTTGTTGAAAACTGTGCATACAGAAAATTGAACGATTCGTAAGCACGCAGTGTGATGGCTTCTTTACCAAGGGATGTGCTTTCTTATTAGAGCAGCCATCAATGAAGAGACCACTTCCCCACACTGCTGGAGGAGTACGGCTTCCTCTCTCCAATGTGCTCCAAATGTCAACACCAAACTGTGTAACAGTCTCACATCTGTGTGCCTGCGTTATAAATACACACCATGCATCAAATAACCCTTTCGCATATAGGATCGGTAAGATTTAGAAATAGCTCAGGAAGTACAAGGTGAGCTGAGTTTCCAGGCGCACGTTTCAGTAGCAGCAGGGAAACAATTAAAGTCAAGCATGCAGTGGAAAGATGGCAGAATACGAAGCACAACGAATCTCTTCCCATCTTTACAATAATCGGTCAGGTGGAATCTGCTGAAAAGCTACAGTCTGTTTAATGCTTGCAACTTTTAGAGAAAGCATGTGTGTGGTAAATCGCTGTAAATTCCAGTCCATTTCAGCTTGTACCAAAGTAACAACTACTTATCCACTCCTCAGCCCCATGACGGGCAGTCTGAAATTCAGACACATCGGGTGGAGGTGAGAGTGAGTAGAAAAGAACCAAGGCTTCCAGCTCTCATGAATATGTGCTCTGATCCCTGCAGCTTCTGACTGCATAAGCAGAGAGGAAGAAGTGACTGGTGCTGCTGTACCTGTTTACTTTGCTGCAAGTCTCAACTCTCGGGTTGAAGTAAAACAAGATTCGTAAGACTAATGGTTTCTTCCCACTTCAGTTTTTTTGTTTTTGTTTTTTTTTAATTTTTTGCCACTTTGGGAAGCGGCAAAGATTTGGAAGACTAGGACTAAAGAGTAACTCTGCATATCAGTGAAATTAGAAAGTCACCACATTGCTGGGGCAAGCCACAAGCCCAGAAAAGACTGCATGTTTGCTCCTCCATTTGGTGCTTACCACAGACACGATTGTTAAAAAGCAATCAGATCCTTGAGAAAGGGGAGACAGAATTTCTAGAGTTGGCACATTACTAGATGGAAATGTCTTCTTTTCAACAATAACAAACTCAAAATTAAACAAAGTAAAAGGAAAATAGGTTACACTGAAACTTTAAAAAAGAAAAGAAGAGAAAGGAAAGAAAGAAAAGGAAAGAAAAACTTGCAGTTCCTTAGAAGGAATTGCTAGGAGATTTATAAGACAAGCACTTTAAAACAACTACCTACCAAATGCTTAAGTACTAAAGGAGAAGTATATGAAAATAAAGTCTGAACAAAATAGAAATCTAAAAGACAGAAAACCTGAAAGGAACCCCCAAATAATTCTAGAACTGAAAAGCATAGTAATTAAAATTAAACAGTCACTCAGGTGGATTCAGAGCAGCTTTGAGCAGACGAAGAAATAATCAGAAAACTTGAAGGGAAGACAATGGAAATGATCACATCTCAGGAACAGAAAACACAAAAAGCTGAAGAAAAGTGTGCAGAACCTTAGAAAAGTAATCGCTGGACATGAAGTCAGCCAGCAGAGTACTGCATGTGCCCACCAAGAGGAGGAGAAGAAAAGCAGGAGGAGAAGAAAAGGGTAAAGAAAGAATTTTAACAAATAATGGCAGAAATTTTCTCTAATGCAATAAAGACATAAACACAAGTATCCAGAATCCTCAATTAATTCTAAGTGGGATGAATTCAAACAGAATCTCACTGAATTATATCATTAAAAATTGTTTAAATTCAAAAACAAAGACAACGCGGAAAGTAGGGAGAAAAACAATTCTTTACATTTAAGGTACCATCATGAAGTTATAGGTAAATTTCTCATCAGAAACTTTGACGAGGCCAGGTGTGATGGCACACACCTCTAATTCCAGCTACTTAGAATGAAACAGGAGGATCAATAGTTGTAAACCAGCTCAGGAAAATCAGCAAAACTCTATCTTATAAAATAAAATTTACAGAAGGGTCTGTATTATAGATTCATTATAGAATACTTGCTGAGTAAGCATGAGTCCCTACTTTTAAGAACATAAAATAGTAGTAACTCAAAGTCATATGAAGAAATAAAGATCTGAGTAAAAGAAAACATTAGGACATTTATAGTAGCCATTGTAATTGCAATAAATGTTGACCCCATTTTTAGCTGCATGAATATGTATATATCCCTAGAAGAAAATTTCTGTATACAAAGTCCACCAAAAATGCACAAATGTATACAGACTTTAGGGAAAGAACAAGTTGCAGAGATATTTTAACACTAAATTCACTGAGACATTATAAGATTAATACAAGTTACTTTTGACCTCTACCAAAGAGGAGCTCAAAATGGTGGCCATCAGCTTCCAGACATTTACTAATACTATAAAATGTGGGCTGGGGATATAGCTCAGTGGCACAACACCTTCCTAGCAAGCACGAGGTCCTGAGTTTGATTCCTGGTACCACACAAAACAAACAAACAAACTGAAATATTACTTGGTAACATTGGCATGAAGTTGTTGCACATGTATTTTCAATTTCTTCCCTCAGGGACAGCTATATAGTGGATTTTCTGTGATATATCACATTCTCTAGGGTTCCTCATGAGGAGGGTAACACCTACTGTTGAAAAACCATCGCACTGTTTTTCTTCCTCTGAAATGAATATACATTTTTTGCCAGACTCTTTATGTCTAAGTTAAAAATCTAGAATTGTTTTAAGATTTGTTCGTAATTATGCATTTTGCTTTCTACATAATTTAAGAGATCAAAGTTTTAAATTTAGAGTATATAATGCACAAAAATACAATTTTGTGTCATGGACAAGCTAAAAAGTAGGGAAAGAGATTGGGAAGGAAAAGGATCTCTATACATTATTGAAGGTAAAATAGTATAAATTCAAACATTTTGATGACCTTGGTATTTTAAGTGTAATTCCCATAGAAATCCCCAAAAGAGTTAAAGAATGTACATAAAAGAAAATGTAGAAAGATTAAATGTTTCATTATAAAATTAGTAAAATAAAAGTGAAGCAGCCAATATGTAGGGAATGGGAGGATGAAAAGGCTCTAAGATATAGAAAAGGAGAGAAATGTGCCCTTCCTTACAAGTAATTACTTTTAATGTAAATGGATAAAACTTTCACTCAAAAGACAGAGACTATTCAAATTGTTAAAACTGTGTATGCTGTGTAGCAGAAATATAGTTTTTCAAAGATATAAGGCAGGCAAAAGTTAAGGAAAGTTAACGTTAGTTAGCTTTTGTTTCTGTGACAAATACCTGAGGTAACCAGTTATAAGGTAACAAGATCATTATAGCTGTTAGGTTTGAATATTTTGGTCAAAGATCATTTTGTTTCATTGCCTTAGGGCTGCTGGAGATGAAGCACATCAAAAGAAGAGCCCATGGAGTCCAGAAATCATTTGTCTCATGGTTAACTTGAAACCAGAAATTAAACATAAGTCTATAAACTGTAAAACTTGCAGTAAAAGACAAAGGGCAGAAGCCTCACGACACTGGCTGTGGTGATAACATTTTGACTATGACTCCAGAGTTATGAGCAATACCAGCAACATAAACAGGAAAATTAGACTCTATGAATATGTATGCAAAGGCCATTGTCAAAGAGTAAAAAGACAAACTTGTAAATATGTATAAATGACAAATGACACTTACAAGTGATACTTATAAATGACACTCTGATACAGGGATTTTATTCAGAATACTATGAGAATTTTTAAAATTCAAAAGCACCACCAACAAAACAGTGCATATATGACCAAAAGACTTGAAGAAATACTTCTTCAAAGAAAACATAGAAATGGTCAATGACAAAGATGTCCAGCTTCACTAATCATTCAGGAAATATTTATCAAAACCAGAATGAGAAAGCATCTAAAATCCGTTCTGGTCAGTAACACAACAACAAAGCACAACACCAAACAGCATTCTGACCGCTTTGTCAAGCTTCACACTCAGCCACAAAACCTTCTCTGCTCTAGCTCATGACCCTCCTCCTATGGTCCCAACAGCCTTCTTTTAAACCCTCTGCCAATTTTCCCCAATAACTCTCAAGCCACTGACTCTGCAAGGTCCTGCACCAATGCATGGCAAAAACTGGAGAGCTCCTTCAGTCACTCAGGTCACTGTGGAGGATAGGGTGATGACCGCAAGAGTCCAGCTCTGATGGCCACTGAGGAGAAGGCCCAAGATCGCTGTTGCAGGAGAACCCGAGGAGGAACTCAGCCCCTCTGTGCAGAGAGGAGTGGGGAAGTCAGCCCTATCAGAAAAGTGTAAACTTCTTGGCAACCAAGTCCATGGCAGTTCTTGTGGGTGAACGGCAAAAGCCCACCACATCCACTCAAGGGTGAAAATCTTATGCAAGAACCGAAGGACCCATGTACAGATGCCACTGCAATGCTCACAGAGAATCTGTGTCTGTCTTAGGTTTCAGGCTGAAATAGCTTGCCTGCAACAGCACATGTACATCAGCTCACTAAGACTTCTGGAAGGGGCGGAGGAAGAACAGCTACAATGCCTCAGAGTGGGTTTCTTAAGAACGATCTGCAGCTTTATTTACATGAAAGGTAATAGCACCTGTACTGTTTAGAGGATGCTTTGCTCAAAGTTTCACTTCCTGTTTTGGTGTCTGAAGCAGCTTGTGGAAGAGTTTAGGTACTGGCCATACTTTAATTACAGGCAGAAGTGTAATTCTTAACCCACCAGAATACGAAGTATCATTAGGTTCCCAAAACAACCAACTCAGGAACATGAAAATGCTGAAGTTCTGACCAAGCTCCAAAGAAAAGAAGCCTAGGACTGGGTGGGGCATGCTCTGAGGCTGTGGCAGAAGAGGGCAACCAAGCCAGAGTTGCAGCCATCACTTAGTGAGTTTGAGGGCCAGGGCCAATATCAGGGCCAGTCAATGCCAGGGCAGGGTCCGTGGAAATGTGGTGGGTGGGGGAACCATGGCTGTGGAAGCTACTGTGTGAGTTTTAGCATATGAGGCAAAAGCAACACTTTATTGTGGTAGAAGCTACAATTTTAGCATTTAATTTTCCTATGTTGTATTTTGATGCAAGGAATATACCATAAATAGTGGTTTATAAATAAAATTACTGTATTTTTTCTATAGGACTTTGTTGTAGTTTTACTGCTTTCATAGAATAAATTGAAAAACTGCATTTTATTCTATTTTCTTTTTTTAAAAATTTTCACTGGTACATTTAAAATACATAATGATTATATTGTGCTTAATCGTGCAGTGTAATAATCCTGTACCTTTTCTGCAAAAACAAAGTAGCTCAACGATCTGGTACTAGAGGTTAGCATCACAATGTCTGTCTTCCAGGCATTTACTTCTAAGTTTTGAACTGTTATAGATCTCAGAAAAATTAAAATGCAATAACTTGGTATACATAATAAAGTAAACAACTTGTTGAGCAAATGGAAAGTAATAAGTCTTGACAATGAAGTGGAGAAATTTAAATCCCTTGCAAGGTTGGTTTAAATGTAAAATGATACTGTTTCTGTGGAAAATAATAGAGCAATTTCCCCCAAAACCCAAACAGAATGACTACATAATCCAAGAGTATCGCTTCTGGAGTGCTACCTAGGATAATCAGCAGCAGGGTCTGGGAGAGTGTTTGTCTGTGTATGCTCAGGCAAGTGTTGTTCACACTGACTACAGTGAGGGCAGCTCATAAGTACCAATCACCAGCTGAATGGATTACCAGACTTTGGGTGGGAGACCTCAGACCCTACTCAGCTCAGTGTGCCTCGATGTGTTTCAGGGAGATCACGATTAATAGTATGTCCTGGACTTTCTCAGTCCAGTTTTTTTTTCTCCACAAGCTAGACAAATTTTATTGCAACTTAAATAAAGTAATTTATTTCCTAGACAAATATCAGACTTTAAACACTTTAAGTAGATAATTTTAATAAAGTAATTGTGAAAATAGGAATATATTTTTCATAATTCGATACTTATTTTACTTAGAATATATAAAATTGGTTTTTAAAGAGGAAAATTTTTTTAAAAGATTATTAAGAGTTTTCCTATATCAAGTGAAAGTTTCAAGTTTTTTAGGAAAGAATAAAAACACTAATTAGAGCGCATTTTATGGGTCTATGTGCTCATTTTCAATAGAAACACATAATGAATTGGGAAAGAAAACTGGACCTGGATGAATTCACAGAAGCACATTTATGCAACAGAGGTAAGACTGGGCTGAGTTAAAGACAAAGCATCGCCTTTCTACGTCACCTCCTCCTCTCCTGTTACTCTCAAGCCTTGGTGTGTGTTCAGGCTTTGCATCTCCTGAGCTTCACCACTTGCAAAACCCTCACTCATCTGAACTGGAGTAACTTGCTAGCTCATCTCCTACTCCCACTTCATACCTTGAACCCCTCTTTACAGTGCAGGGATGACCTCTTCCCAAATCTGACCACAGCAGACGGTGTTCGCTTCTGTCCAAACCTCTCCATGACTTCCCTCATTCTTAGAATACAAGACAATTACTGTGGTTTTTAAGTATTGCCTGATTGTCCCCTACCACATCCTCCAAGCTCATCTCACAGGTAGCCCTCAATTCTCCAGTGAAGCTCACCCTTTTTAGCATACCTCCAGTGTACAACATTTCTTTTCTGCTGGGGTAATTGCACTGGTCTCTGCTTGATCTCCTGTCATGGGCTATTTTCTAGCTGATCGTTTAATCTCAGTTAGGATTTCTTTGGATCACACAGTCTCTGTGGCAGTACACAGGACGACAGTAACTGCACATGAACTACTCTTCCCCCAGGACTGGCCCCACACCTCTTCCTTTCTCCAGCTAGCACTCTGCAGTTATTTAAAAAGTGGACAAAGAATGAAAACCCAGAGCCCCAGTGAAACTACCTCCAATGGCCCTGACTCAGCCTCTCAGGACACACATTTCTAGGGATATATATGTCTTCTCATGTGAGTATGAGAAAGAGAGAAAATTTACCACTGAAGGGCCATTGCCCCAGCATGTCTGAACATTAATTATTACTGAGCAAACACTGGGTCTTTAGAATTTCCTTGGTACCTTTTCAAACTTCACCCTTGCAGGGACCCCATTCTGTTATGACAAATCATAAATTATTCCCACCAGGTTATGGATATGGCTTTCATACTTCACATTTATTTCTCACATTTTGTGCTGTAATAAAAATTTAGACCTGTACCCTGAGTACAGTGAAGGCTAATTAAATACTCACATGGGGTACGCGAAGTACTTCAGGCCTTTGAAGTTCTGTAAAGCCGAACACAATATAATCTCCATGAATACACTTGAAAAAGTACTAAGTCCTCACTTTACATCTCTCTTACATAGCAGATGCTGTCAATTTTGTAGTGATCACAGGAAAGCCATTAACATAAGCAATCACACATTGTACCCATTAATGTTAAAATTAAAACCACCCTATAAAAAGTGTAAGTTCCTAGATGACCACTTAATATTGAGATACACATAAAGTTACTCTCTCTATATGTTGAAGAAACACAGTTAGATTTAAAAATGTAATTTTTCTACCCTAAAAATGTCAAGCTAGGCAAAGGTCAACATGGGGACAGGGTCTCCATTACTAGATGTATATTAGTATCTACTCATTGTCTTGAAGTGTGGAAGACCTTCTTTACCAGTGTTCAAAAAGCTCTGAACTTGCTGAGATGAATGAGGAATTTATAAAAGAAATTAGGATGCTGTGGATATTTATAAAAAGTAAAACAAACAATCTACAACTTTTGACATGAAATTTCAAGAGGCATTTAAAAACTAGGATCAGTAGTGACAATGGTCCTATGGCCCCATTTTTATTTCAGTCTCCTCATCTATAAAATGAGAACCAAAACATGTGTTTGTTTATGTTATGTGTTATGTTTCAGATGGGAAAATAGTGCTAACCATGTGCTTATGAGCAGCCATTCAATAATTGTGCAGCAACTACAGGACAGTACTATCACGTGGTTGATGCAAAGGGGTGGCTCTGACTCAGTGTAGATACAAACTCATAGTAAGATACTTTTGTGTAAACTTAGAAAGTTATTTAATATCATTAAGCTCTTATTTCCTCAAAATGGAATCATAACATTTTTTTCACATTGTTAAACATGATAGTATGAGTCAAAAAAGAAAGCTAGATAAATAAATACCAGGTATACACATCCACTAATGACTTAGTAAATTGAAGCCAAAGCTTGGAGACAATAGATTTTTAAAAGTGAAATCTGTAAGTTGAAATATAAACCAAAGAGAAGACAGCTGGTGAACAAGAAATGCCTTTCTTCCAGTCTACTCCAGGTGCCTCTATTCGGATCCTCATTCCCGCCCTCAGCATATCTCTGATAGAATTGCTGACAGTCTGACCTCTGATTTCCAGTTTCCTTAACATGCCGTTGCATTGTTCTCGCCAGGGCCCGACTTTGAGGAGAAGCAATTACACAAAACTTTCAGGATGGGAGAGCTATTTGCTATGGCTTCTCAAGCATCTATTGTATTTGCCATTTCTTAAATATAAAAGTTTTTAAATTATTAACTTTCCCTAAAGTCACATTTGATGGAAAAATGTAATATCTGTATGAAGTATTAAGAGATTTTCATGAAAAAGTCAAATAATTTGACAGGGCATAATAATTACACTGTCAAAGAATACAAGTTTCCATTTCCTTGGATAAATCTCTATTGCATGGTTGTGGTTTCACAGGACGTCATCAAGATAGCCAGACTCATTTGTCCTTCAATTGCACCATGGGAGCCAGCTTAGGGGAAATGTGTATGTATTGCCCACATTTTAGAAGGGTGCAGAAACTGTGGCATTACTGGCATAGTCCCTCATTCACGTTTGGGAAACTGGTGAGCCTTTCATCAAAGCTCGTTGTGCACTGTTGCTACAGCAACATACATACAGATGCTGGTCTATTAATAGTAGAAAGATGAAAAGTACCCATTTGCAAACAGCATTTCCTGAACTGAAACTCAAAGTCATTGCCCAGAAAAGGATGTAAGCTTTATGATTATTCCAAGATTGCTGAGCCACGTCCCCTTTACACTCAGAAACTTTACCCATAAATCATACAAAGACAACAATCTAGAGCTGAGGATAAAGGAACAAATGTTTGCATCACTCCTTGGATCAGTAACTTTTGTCACAAAACAGCAGTCTTATTTATCTTTATTTGTTCCAACCCCTCAAGTCCCCTTCTATGCAAAGAGCAAGCAGTCCTTCTGTGATGTTTTGTATGGTGATGTCCCTGCAAAGCGTTCTGTGCTCATAGGTGGAGTCTGGGGGATGTTACTGACCATGGGGGGCTTGATGCCCATTGATGGATTAGGTCACTGATGAATTTGTAGCTAAATGTGATGCTAGCCGGAGTGGGGTCAATGGGGGGATTGCCTATCTCCCTACAACTTCCTGTAATCTCTCTCTCTCTGCAGCCATGCCAAGAGCTGCTTCACCTCTGCCACATCCCTCTGTCACGTTGCCCTTCCATGAAGCCCGAAGACTGTGCACTGAAATCTCTACACTTTGTGAACCAAACTAAATCTTTCCTCCTTTAAGTTGCAGGTGTCAGATGTCACATCTCTGCAACCAAACAACAGCTAAGGCACATCCTGTATGTCCCATTCCTTAAAAACCTTAGAACTGTGTTGGATAATCAAACCTTGTGGCTAGCTGTGGTGGCACACATTTGTAATCCCAGCACTTGAGAGGCTGAGGCAGGAGGATCACTGCAAGTTCAAGACCAAGATGGGCTACAAAGTGAGCTCAAGGCCAGCCTGAACTGCATAGTGAGCCCCTGTCCCAAAAAGACAACAAATAAATAAATAAATAAACAAACAAATAAACAAACCCTGCCCCAGGAATTTGAGCACACTGTAGAGATGAGTGCTCTAGAAAAGCCACGGGGGTGTCATGTTCTGAAATAGGAGAAACAAAACCTCATGCAGAGATGTTCCGAGATTCTAATCACAGTTCCCATGGAACCTGAGGACTGCATACTGGAATGGAAATGCTGGAAAGATGATTTCAGCCCCTTCCCTGTAGATAGCTGTACTACCCTGGAGCACGAGCAGGTATTACACCGTGATCTTGATTTCTACCCATATCTGCCTCTTTTTGTATGGACTCTACTTCTGGAAAATTATCTGGTATATTTTCTCATGGTTGATCAATGTGAGGATTAAATAACCTAGGGTACACGTAACAGCAGTGGCAAAGATTTTACCCCGGGTACAGGGCAGGAAACAGGAAAACTCACACTCTTTACAACTTTCTCATTTGTGTTTTCCGTGAGTACCACAGGAAAGCCACTGCTCAGTGTGACTCTTCTCTTACTCTTTCTCTCACCCTCTTTCTCTTTTATTTGTCCTATAAGATAAACTGAATCTAATTGAGCCCCTTTCACTAAATACATCCAAATTTACCCATTTGAAGGGTAATACATGCCTCCCCACTTTTCCATGCACACCTTTCCTTTTGTGATCCTTCTGTGATGTTCTCCAGGGATGACTTGTCTTTTTCTTCTGAGAATCATCTGTAGACTACCCTGTTCTTGCCCTAATTGCAACTTCATGTAAAGGATTTTTGGGTTTCTTTTTTGGCTAAAATACCATCGATCATGTCTAACTAGTAGAGTGACTGTCACATGATGGACACTTGAGACATCATTAAAAGTAAGTGGATGAATGTCCTAAGGTTGCTAATTTATTTTGCTTATTTAGCAGTACTGGGGATTGAGGTCAGTGCCCTCACACCGAGGTCAATCATCTGACCTTTTTATGTTTTATTTTGAGACAGAATCTCACGAATTCACGATTTGGCCCAGGTTGGGCTCAAACTTGTGATTCTCCCACCTCAGCCTTCTAGAATGCTGGGAATATAGGCATGCAGCACCACAAGGAGAACAAAGTTATCAGTTTTTAAGCTTCATGAAATAAATATTATCCCCTAAAAGGTATTGCCTTCATAAACTACTCTTGCCTAAATCATAATTTCTAGGAAATAATATCTTTCAAAAATTTATTTTCCTTTGAGGAGAAAAATCTGGACAAGGGTTTGAGATTTTTATATTCGTTTAAATATTCTAGGAATTTCTATTATGCGATGTTTGGGTCATGGCTATTGTTTATTTACTCTGTAAGGCAAAATCTGGTGGAAGAATGTTCCTTCTTTTTAAATTGTTTCTAAGAGTAGAAAAATGTATTGGGGAATAGGAATGGGGACTAGGAATAGCTCCTGAGAGACAGGAGGGTCCTGAGTGGATTTCCAACAAGCCCATTTCTCTGAGAAAGTCTTATGTTCCTCCTATGGTGGATGAGATTATATCAGGGTCCTTCTGCTTTCCCTGGTCTGTTGTGCAATGGCTGAACCATCCGTCTTGCTTGAGTCAGGATGGACCTGTGACTGTGATTCACAGAAGGGTCACTCTTGTGATTTTGTCTTCCGAGCTAAGACTCCACTGAGGCACACAGAGCCACGGTCTTTCAGTGTTGAAGAAGTAAACTGACACACTGGGCAGTTTGGTCAGGACTGAGAGTGGTCACTAGGATTGGAGTGCAATCCTCAGACAGCAGTTGGCAGGGAAATAAGAATTTCAGTTTTTACCCCAGAAGAAACTGAATTCTGCCAAAAAGTAGCTTTCCCGAGACTCCAATGAGTTCACTTCCAGTGGACATATTATTATCACTTTGCAGAGACCTGCAGAGTGTGTCCAGCCTACTAAAGCATGGAAACTGTGAAAAACAAGTGGACAGTTTTACAGCCAGGCCTGTTGTTGCGGATCTGTTGTCTCAACATTCTAGGGCACAGAGGCAAGACAATCACCAATGTGGTTGTCCAGCCTGAGCAATTTAGCAACTAAATGAGACCGTTTCAGAATTAAAAAAAAAAGAAAAAAATACACGAAAGGGCTGGAGAGGTACTGTAGTACAAAGAAAAAGTGTAAAGGAGCAGTTTTGAGATGTTAAATTTCTGCTAATTTATGTCATAGCAATAGAAAACCAAATTGTTTATGTTTTAACATTTAGATTTTTGATCCATTTTGATTTTAGCAAAGTATGTGTTGAGATATATGGATCTTCTGCATATGGATATCTAATTTTTCCAGCACCATTTATTAAAGAGGCTGTCTTTCTCCCAGTGTAACTTTACTGCCCCTTTATCAGTGATCAAACAACTGATAATGTTTCCACCGCTTTTATTCTACTGATCTAGTACATGTTTCTCTCTGTGCTAGTACCATACTGTTTTTATCACTATAACTTTGTAATGTAACTTCAGATCTGGGACTGTGATGCCTCTTGCATTTCTTTTGTTATCCTTTCATAGGCATAGACAAGGACTTCCTGAATAGAACCCCAAAGACAAGAGAAATAACACCAAGAATCAGCAAGTGTAATGATATCAAATTAAAGTTTTCTGCCCAGTAAACATCCAACTGAAGGAAGAGACAACCTACAGAATAGGAAAAAAATTTTCGCTGACTTTTCATTGAACAGAGCACTAACATCTAGAATATATAAATAACTTTTAAAAAGAACTACTCCCCCAAAAAGATGTAATCAAAAAATGGGTAAACAAAATGAATAAAAAGTTTTTGAAGAAGTACAAATAGCCAATAAATAAATCTAAAAATGGTTCAACATCTATCATTCAACACTGGTGACATGCAAAGTAAAACAATGCTGAGATACCATCTTGCTCCACAAAGAACAGTGATCATCAAGAAATCAACTAATAAATGCTAGTGAGTGTGGGATAAAAGGAACACTTCTATTTTGCTGGTTCAAATATAAACTAGTATAATCACTATGGGGATCAGTATGGAGGTTTCTGAAAAAACTAAAGATAGATATTCCATTTGACCAAGTTTTGCCACTTCGAGGTATCTGCCTAAAAAGTTTAGTCATTATATTATAGTGACACTTACTACTCATGTGTAACAGCACAATTTCTAACAGCTGAATCTTGAAAGCAGTTTATATGCCCATCAATAGATGAACAAAGAAAATGTACACTACTTTTCTATAAAGAAGGATAAACTTGAGGCATTTATAGGTAAATGGATGCACTTCAAGACCATAATGTTGAGTGAAGAAATCACACACATAAGTTTGATTATCACATTTGCTCATATAAGAGAAACCCAAATACATCATTAAAGAGCAAACTAAAAGACAGATGATAAGAATTAGTAAGATCTTTCACAAGTGAAAAGGAGACAAAAGACTGGTGGAGAATAAGGGAGGGAAGGAAAACGGATCAAAAAAGAGAACTGATTAAAAAGTGGAAGTAGAGCACTTACAAATGGGAAGGAGAAAGGGTTGGAGGGCACTGGAAGGGGTGCGAGAGGAAGAGGACAGAAGAAAAGAGGAGTTACTGTGCTATGTACCTGTGTGAACCCCCCTGCTGCAAACACATGCTAAGAAACATATTTTCAAAATAGCAAACTTATATATTGTTGGGAGAAGTGTTCCTGATGTTGGGTTACATGAAATGACTCTTATCAGTAGGACAACAGAGTTCCTAGGTTGTCCCAGACATTTTCTAGATAAATATTCTATCTGAAATTCAATCACAAGTGGTACTCTTTTATAGTTTCACAGAAGCTTTAATTTAAAGTACACATTATCTGGACACATTCTTTATCTTTAAAGCGGTGGGATGAATCAAAGTGTAGTATACTTAAGGTATGCACACAGTTTAGCCATTTTCAATAATAATGCCTCAAATGTATCATTTGATTATTTAGATCATCCATGTTATAAATAACATTAACAATAGCATTTTGGGAGCATTTGCTATGTACTGGGTTCTGAATTATACGAACATAAGAATCTTACCTTCCTCTGCTCAGGAATTGGCTTCTCTTTTATTCCTACATAACTTATTTCTTCTCTTCTGTGACCACATTTTTAAATTTCACTTAAACATGCACTAAACCAGATTTGATGGCAAAGTTTTTGGACTCACAGAAATATTTTTGTTTCTGAGTAATGGAAATCCAAGCCTTATTGACATCAGAATTGTGTATTTATTCAGAAAACTGAGAAGTTCAAGCATGGCCTCGTTGGAGTCTACTGTTTAACACATGTCAGGGAAAAACTATTTCATTCCTTAACCCTGCTTCCCACTCCTTGCATTTTATTTTTAGGTACAGTCACTACTCATTAAGTCCAAGAAAGTTCGTCATCTCCTAGAGGTTTACCATCGAAAAGGCATTATTTATTTCATTTAAATGCCAGTAAAAATTCCAAGAGTCCTTCTTATTTGATTAAAAATGTCACTCTTGTTTGAGTGAACTATTGTTGTGCGGTAGGAAGCACAATATGCTAATTAACTGAGCTTGGCTCATGTGTTTTCAATGTGGAGAGAAAGTTTACCAACCCCATGCAAACTCCCTCTGAGATTGGGAGTGATTTCTTAGGAACAGAGAATTGGTTTTCAGGATGATAAGGAAACTCAAGCTGGATATCACAAACCAGTCCACATCCATCACAGCCCGCCTTCCTGTCAGTTGTGCTCTGACCTTGGACTCCTGTAAAGACTATAGCTGAAGTGGGTACTATCATAGCACCAACAGCAGTGCAAGATATCAGAAGCTTAATCCAATGAAAGTTTTGTCATTAGCCTCATTTTGTTGTCTCTGATTGGGTAGCTCTTCTGAATAGTTTCCTTTCATACGGAGAATAGGGGACTTTATCCCCTTCCACTGTGTGGTTCTGCCATTTTTTGTGGTGAAAGAACTGCCCAATGTATCATCAGATAGGAAACAAAGAGTTGAGGATGCTGCTTACCACCTAAATTTCTACGTAGAACTTGAAGCAGATAGACATTTGTTTCTACACTGTCTAGAAACCTGAGAGGCTCAATATAATGTCATTAGCCTTTGTGTAAAGCAGAGAAAACAAATGAGCTGGTAAAGATTTCTATCATTGACTCTGCCCCAAATTACTGCTTTTCTTTCCCCTCTGATTAATTTAGTGAACTACCATGTTCTAGTCCTTGTAATCAACTCTTTAAGAGAGGGAATTATTATTAATAAAGAAAAAGGAAAACAATTGTTAATATTCTCTGTATTATGATCCTAAAAGAATGGGCAAAATGTTACTCAGAGTATAAGTTGTAGATAAAAACTGACACTCTCCTACAAAGAAGAAGCAAACAAATAATAGAACAAAATCTTTTCAGTGAACAAAAGAAATTGGTGGCATAAATGGAACAAATTATCATTTACCTTAAAATATTTTTGAAACACAATAATAGATAATTTGGAGTGATTTAAACCTCCTACTTCGAGTACAGTTATTATCACAGGGAAGATGACTGATTGAGTGGTGGGGCAACGGAGATGAGGGAGGAGAAAAACTGAATGATCAAATGGGCCTTCATCTGTGTAAATGAGTAACAAAGGTGAAGGTAACGTTATGTAGGACAGCATCCAGAGCTAATTCCCTTCTGTGTTCTCTATAATTCTGTATTTCCTCAACCGTTTTTGTATTAACAGAAGTGAAGATCACTTTATATTATACAGTATCCAGTGCAAATTCCTTACTACCTTCTCTATAATTTGGTATTTCCTTTAATGTTTTTGTGTTAACTAATATGAAGATAACATTATGTAATACAACATCCAGTGGTAATTCCCTACTATATTCTGTATAATTTTGTATTTTCTGTATTGTCTATGGCTAAGTCTGGTTCATATGTCTCCATTCTTTTGTCTTTAAAATAAAAAATAAATAAATAAACCTCCTACTTATCTGTCACCTAATTATTTTGTTATGAAATTTTGCTTTACTTTTGCATAGAAGTAAACAGAGTGGTTTTTAAAAATTCTTCTTTATTAATATCCACATGGAATACATTAAAATAAAAATAAAAGGAAGACACTGAATCCCTGACTGTCTAATCCACTGGGCCAGTAACCGATAGCCCCTGTTCTCTTCTGGGGTCTTTTCTCTGGATCAGCTAGGTTTGTTCTCACTGACAAAGTCTATCCCAATTTCACTCCCTAACTGACAGTGGTTCCTCTTAGATGTGGCTGCTGCTTGCCAACTTATTTTTACTACAGAGGCCGCCAAGCATTTACTCTCCCGTGTTCAGCAATTCTTGTGAAAACATCCCCAGCGATGCGTTAGTTAACAGGCTGTCAACTGTTTCATAATAATTCCAGTTTATCACTCAGCTATAAAATTTTTCAACAGGCAAAAATAGCCTATTTGAGCTCTGAAGACATTTTACTTGAAATTCAAAGGGTTGGTAAGCAAGAGAGAAAAGCTTGTGGAAAAAGGGTAAGATAAAGACTGTAAGAAAACAAAGGAAATGTAAGTGAGAGTTTTCCACAAACCACACAGTGTTACCAAAGTAGAGTGGACCAGAGGGAGAATGCATAGGAGACAGTAAAGGTTAGTAGAAAGATCAAATGTAGAGCTGACAACTTAGAAGCAAGAGGATAAGACATGATTAGAAAAATAAAAAGAAACAAGAGACCTTCCATCTTCATCAGTGTGCTCTTCATTCAGTCCTTTTCTTGCTCTCCATTAAAAACATCTAGAATGAATTGAAAATATTTGCTGAACACCTACTACATCTTTGGCAAATATGTAATATGAACTATCCTTTCTCCATATTATAATAGAGTAAATTTTGTTCAAATTCTGAGTGAGGCAGGTATTTCTACACTTCCAAAGCAGGGGACCTTGTATGCTGGAAAATTGGTAGAAGTAGAGTTCATTTGAGCCTTGAGGATGAATAAGATTTGAAAATAGAGACAAAGCCTGGGGACACTCTCAGGAGGACAGGTGGGAAACATACTGTTATGGTTGATACATTGTGTCAACTTGGGAGTGTCTAGAAGTTTGGCTGAGTGATTCAGCAGGAAGCCAGGGCGCTTACTTTGTACATATCCTGAGCCTGTGGAAGAGGAGGGCATGGAGATTGTGTGAGAGATTCACACCCCCTGGATGGGGGTAGCCTCTTTACAATGTAAGGGAAGAGAAGAGGCTGCTTGCAGCCATTCCTCACTTTTTGCTGTTGTTGCTGTGTTCTGCCGCCATGCACGTTTTCCCTCTGCCATGTGCCGCTCTGCCTCTGAGGCAGCCAAGTATGGACTCAAACCTCCACAAACTGTAAGCTAAGTAAACCTTTCCTTCCTTCATTTTGGGTGCTGGGTATTTTGTCTCAGCAATAAGAGAAAAGTAACCAAGACAGAATTTGGTACCAGTGGAGTAGAGTCGTTGCTGTGACTATACCTGACCATGTGGGTGAAGAGCCTTTGGAAATGGCTTGTGGGAGGAGTTTGGAAAGGTTTGGAGATGTCTGGTCAGAGCTTGGAAGACTAGAAAGCTGATAGAAATCCTGCTGGTAAAGACTAGGTTCAGGAGGATTCTGTTGGGAAGAAGGACTGCGTTGGTTGTTGGACTCCAGATGATATGTGTTATGGTTTGGCAGAAAGTTTGTATAAATTTTGCTCGTGTCCAGAGACTTTGTCTAAGACTGTGATTAAGGGTGGCAGCGAACTGATTAATCTGGCAAAAGAAATTTCAAGGCAGTTGAATGTTGGGGCAGTGGCATGATAATCAAGAGCAAAGAGCCCAGCAGGGTGATTTAAAATGTTGTGAGTTTGGCCAGAAAGGAAGCTCCAGTAAAGCTCTGGACTGCAAAGATAAGGCTGAGGAGATCTCTACTGCAATGAAGGAACAGGAGAATGGAAAAGATGGCCTGAGGGCATCACAAGCAGCAAGTCTCCATCCATTGCAGACTCAAAACTGTAAAGGTGAGAGACCTTACCTTGAGAAGGAAGACAAAGGGTGCCATGTTCCATGGCAGATGTGGCCACACCAGGTTCCAGAATAGAGGCAGCATAGAGAAGTTGCTCCTCAGCATTGGATTCAGTGTGCCCAGTGATCCAGGTACTCGACCCCTATGACCAAGAGAGAGAAAAGTTTGGCTACTGCCCCAGGTGGCAGCAGACCTTGGCATCATCCATGTAGCCCTGGCTTTAGGTGCAAGGAGAATGCAAGAGTTCTGAGGCTAAGGAGGCTTCCACCCAGATTTCAGAAGGCTGGGGAGGCCAGGCAGTGTGCCCCTGAGAGACCAATGTGTGAAGCTGTGAGTGTGATGCAAAAGGTGCTTGCTGAAAGCCAAGGAATACAGAATGGGTTGTGGAAGAAGGTAGTTCTAAATACCAGCTACGACCCCGTGATCAGTTACAGGAAAGAGGAGTGTAATTGTACTATTTCTCCCCTAATATGGTTCTAATGTAATATAATGTGGATGGACTTACTACTGGTCCTTAGGGATTGTTAAGATGTGTTATAATGTTCAAGTTGTGAAATGATATTTCCTTCTATTTTGGTGAGGGAATTAGTGCATTCACATTTGTATATAGGATAGTTATAACATGTTAGATGTAATTATAAGCGTGTCTTTTTATCTGGAAACTGGGTTAAAAGAAATATGTATGATTGCCAAGTTGACAAGGGGTGGAGTGTTATGGTTGATACATTGTGTCAACTTGGGGAGTCTAGAGGTTTGGCTGAGTGATTCAGCAGGAAGCCAGGGTGCTTACTTTGTACACATCATGAGCTTATGGAAGAGGAGGGCATGGAGATTGTGTGAGAGCTACATGCCCCCTGAAAGGGGGTAGCCTGTTTACAATGTAAGGGAAGAGCAGAGGCTGCTTGCAGCCATTCTTCCCTTTTTGCTCTTGTTGTTGCTGTGTTCTGCCACCCTGCATGTTTGCCCTCTGCCATGTGCCTCTCTGCCTCTGAGGCAACAAGTATGGACTGAAATCACCTCCACAAACTCTAAGCTAAATAAACCTTTCCTTCCTTAATTTTGGGTGTTGGGTATTTTGTCTCAGCAATAAAAGAAAAGTAACCAAGACACATACCAAGGAAAATAATCCATTCTTGGACCCTGCAGTTCAAGGACAGCAGAATACAGACTTTGTGCAAAGGCTGACTGCTACCATCACTGTGGGAACCGGGAAAGCTCAGTATTCAATACAAAGGCTTGTAGTGTTTCAAAGCATTCAGGGACAGGTCATCAATACAGCACGAACGTGCATCCGGCCAAAATCATTGCTTGAGGCACTACCGACTTCTAATCTATGCCAATTCAGTTTGTGCTGATTGTGATTCAGCTGCATTCTCTGGGAGGACTGTGATGTCCGTAGAGTTACGCTAACACAGTAAATGAAAAGATAAGGAAGCAAGTTAAAAGCAGCCATGTCAGTCGCTGTTTCAGCCACTTTCTAAAGCTGACACCAAAACTATGGCCTCACTGAATTTACATATAAGATGAGCCAAGAAGGAGATATGGTGAGCATTGTAAGCCTTTCCATGCACACAGCAAAGATTTAGTACATGGCTCCTCAGCAACCATTTGGAAGAGGTACTGAAGTATTAAAGTATAGGAAACAATAATCTGATCTAACCTTAGAAAAGCCATGTAAGTATGACAGGCTACACCTCCTCAAGATAGTGACCTGCTTCATTTTTGTAGTCTTTGTGCCTGCTCTAATCTCTTACTCTGGTTGGATCCAGGCCTTGATGGTTGCTACTTTTGGTAGCATGGTCCCAGCTAGGACCTAAGGCAAAAGTATGTAATCTTCCTGAGCCAGTCAGTCCCTCAGTTCTTTTGTCTTTGCCAGGAATACTGTAAGGATGAAATCTCAGCAATGTCAGAACAAATTTTTCCTACATTTATCTTTTACTGTAGGTGATTCAAGAATAAAAGGGTAGAGAAAAATGGTGTAATTTGAAGGGCTGAGAAAATTACTGCTCATTTAAGTCTGCAGGGCTAGGAACCAAAGTAGTCCGTGTCAGTGGTGAAAACCCCAGTTGGAGCACAAAAGCCTGGAAATCTGTGGCATCAGTGTTATAGTTTGTGTTCTGAGAGCGAAGACTCAATAAACAGGAACATCAGAGTCTGAGTGCAGGGGAAGATCACATCTCACTTCAAGCAAAGAGCAATTTTAGCCACCTTCCCTTTCTGTTCTCTGAAGACCCTTAGGGGCTTAGATATTGCCCAGAATCATTTATTCAGCCAGTTCAAGCACTAATCTTTTTCAGAGACACCTTCGCAGACACACCCAGAAGTGTTCTATCAGCTATATAGCCCTTCCTTAACTCAGTGAAATAGACAAATACATTTCATAGTCACAATGAGATGTTTAGTTATGCAGCATTAAAAAAAATACTCATGTAAATCCTGTGTCTATATTTCTACAGTTTTAAAAATCATTCATTTAGTTAAAGTCTTAGGGTAGACTCTTGGGTGATAGAAAACATTTATTTTTGTTGAAATAACAACTTGACTAATAAAAACTAAATGGAGGATGACTAGTATTATTGTAATCCTTTATCATAAGCAAGCTATATCTATAATTTATACCCTGAACATGCTAAAATATACATACACAAGTACCATTAGAAACAGATTGATAGTGTAATTAAATTCCATTCTCAAGTATTATATTGAAGTGAATTTTATCCCACTGTGTTTCAAATTAAAATTCCTTTGAGAAAAATCAATTCCCCCGAAACAAATGTCTTATATCTGAGAAAGAGATGAATATACAAACATAGTTTTACACACACAGACACACACTCACACACATATACACTCAAACACAAACATGCACATTGGTTTTCATGGCACAGATGCCTTTCTATAGCATTTCTGTGTGCTGCCCCCCAAATATCATGTTTCATCAACGATCATTCTCTCTGCTCTTAAGTCAAGACAGGCCCAGAGTCTGGAAACATTAGGAAGAGCAAAATGTGGATCCCTACGGTACAGTCACACATGAGAGTTAGAAATAGTACTTTACACTCATGCTCACAAATGAATACATGCCCACTCTGACATGCCTGGTTCACTATTTTTCAATACTTTATCTGTTCTTCTAGGCATGAAGCCTAGGACAAATATGGTGGAACCACTAAGCCTGGAGTCAAAACCCCTGCTTCTGTTCGTAAATTTTTTTTTTTTATTAATCCGTGTTTGTAGGACCCAGGGTTCCTACCACCCGCTGGGAGTTTACACATGTACGTGACACTTCTTGATTCACGTTTCATCTCCTTTTCCTGCCCCATCTTGTCGCTCCAGCTGTTGGTCCTCTTATTTGAGAAGGAAATATCTTCCTTTTTCCCTGTTAACTATATTTTATTTTGCTATCTATTTATATCTGAGATTCTCGGATACTCCATTGTGTGTAAATAGCACATTTTCTTTATCCATTCGTCTGCTGATGGGCCTACAGGCTGTTACCAGGGGTTAACTGTCGTAAATTGTGCTGCAACAACTGTGGGTATGGAGTATCACTGTAACGTGGTGACTTTAGGTCTCTGGGAAGACACATAGAGGGGCAATAGCTGGATGGAATGGAATTTCTATTTTTAGTGTTTTGAGGAATCTCCATTATGACTTCTGTAGTGAATCTACTAGTTTACATTCCCATCAGCAAAGTAGAGGGGCTCCTTTGCTCTGCAGCCTCACCAGAATGTGTGATTAAATGATTGCTTGATGATATGCATTCTTTCTGGAGTAAGATGCTCTCTCAGTGTTGTTGAAATTCGCATTTCCCTAATGATCAGCACTGTGAATATTTTTTTCATGCATTTACTGGCCATCCGTACTTCTTTTAAGAAGTGTCTATTCGTTTCTGGTACTACATTTTTTATTTAGGTCTTTCATTTGGAGGCATCTAATTTTTTGAATTCTTAAAATATTCTCCATGTCGGTTTTTTGCCTGAGAAGTAGTGGGTGAAATTTTTTTCCACTTCTGTAGGTCGTCTCTTCACTCTGTTCATGCTTTCCTTTGCCGAGAAGAAGCTTTTGAACCTTGATATGATCCCATTTGTTAATTCTTGATATTATTTTATGTGATATTGGCATTCTATTCAGAAAACCCCTGCCTTCCCTATGTCTTCAAGGGTTTTGCTTATTTTATCTTCCAGCATATTAGGTCTTTCCATTTCAAAATTGATACCTTTGATTTATTTTTAGCTTAAAACATGGTGAGGTATATGGGTCTAGATTCAATCTTCTGCCTGTGGATATTCAATTTTCCCAGCAACATTTATCACAGAGGTTCTCTTCCCTCCATTGTATGTTTTTGGCACCGTTGTTAAAGATCCAATGGTTGAATGTATGTGGGGGTGTTTCCGCTTCCTTTGTTCTGTTCCACTGATACATGTTTCTGTGTTTGAGCCTATGCCACACTATCTCCCCCACTGAAGATTTGCAATGTAGCTTCATACCTGGTGCCTCATGCTTTGCTATTTGTTACCTAGACTTGGTTTTGCTATTTTGGATTCTTCCGTTTCTATAGGAAACTTTGGATTGGTTTCTCTAGATCACTGAAAAATGTTACTGACAATTTGATGGAGGTTTTATTAAAACTGTGTATCAGTTGTGGAAATACAGTCATTTTGACAATATTGGTTCTGCCTGTCCAGAAACATGTGATATCTTTCCTTTTTCTGATATTCTTTTCCATCTCTTTGTTCAGTGATGTAATTTTTATTGTAGATGTCTCTCACTTCCTTGGTCAGTTTAATTCCTAGGTATTCATTTTTCATGATGCTACTGTGAATGTATTTTTTCTAATTGCTTTGTTAGTGAGTTCTCATCGGTGTACAGAAACACCCCTGATTTTTTGATGTTGGTTGAGGTTTTATATCCTGATGCATTGCTGAATTTGGCTATGAGCTCTAGGAATATTTTGGTGGAAGTTTTGGGGTCTCTTAAGTAAAGGATCATGTCATCTGCAAATTCTGATAATTTGACTTAGCCCTTTCTCATTCATATTCCTTTTATTCTTTTTGTATTCCTTTTTTTCTTGAATTTATCTGGCTAATGTTTCAAGGACTATATTGAATAGGGTAGTAATAGTGGGTATCTTTGTCTTGTTCCTGATTTTAGATGCAAAGCTTTTTCTCATTTAATGTGATGCTGGAAGTGGGTTTGTCTTAAATGGTTACACTCAGATTGAGATAAGGTCCTCCTACAACTATTTTTCTTCAAAGTGCTAATGATGAGTGAATGTTGGATTTTTCTTTTTTAGATGATCCTGTGTTTTTCTGTGCAAAGAAATGTGTTTTTACCATCTCAGAGACTAAATTGGGACTCACTTTCAACCTATTTTTAGATCCTAGTCAGGGAATCCTCTGCTGCTGTAAAGGATTTAGGAGATGCGCGTGGGTGTGTGTTGCCGCTGAGGAGGAGGAGGAGAAGAGAGTTGAGTGGGACCTGTGAGAACGATCCAGTTTCAGTTGTGGTCCTTGCTGTTTCTGTCAGTCTGTGGCCTAATCAAAAACCTGAAATGCATGTTTCAAATTAATAAGCTAACAAATACAGTCATATCTCAGTACTAGACTGGTTTGAAATAACAAATCTGGTAGTTGATCGATTTTGATATGAAAATGTTTAGCTTAGTACTTGTTTGTTTGGTACTTAATGTGCAAGAATTTGTCTGCATCCATGGCCTCGAATTACTCCCTACCCGAGCTCCCCTTGTGTAAAATAACTTGTTTGGCTGTTAGTAGTCTTGGGTGCTCCTCTTGCTTCCCAGAACCAGCTAATGATGGTTACCAAGATGCTTCTGTGCATCAAAATGACAAAAAAAAAAAAAAAAAAAAACAGAAAAGAGGGAAAATAAAACATCCTACATTAGTGGCAGGCCAGCATCTACCACACCAAGCAATTATAACAGAGAGTTTAGAACAAGGCATTGATGAATAGGGGTGAACAGTGCTGCGAATTCCCTCAGGCTCACCTGGGGCTCTGACTCTAAAAGAGAAAGTAGCTTGGTACTTTCATAAAACTGATCGAATAAAATGTCAGCAGGGAATTGGATATCTCCCAGTCTCCAGACTTCCCAATAATGATCAAGTTGTACTATGTTTTCCTTTGCTGTCAAAACCAAAACCAAATTTGCATGTTGGTGCATTTTTTCTAACCTATTACTGGAACAGAATGAAAAATGGCAGAACTGTATGTGTTTGGCTTACTTATATGTCAGTTATAGAAAGAGAACTTTGATAATATTTAAAAATATTTCACATACATTCAAAAGTTTAAAGAAAACATAGACCTGTTGAGTGCTGGCTGTGATGCAGTGTTTAGTACTATGTGTTCCTTCCTTTATTCACCAGCTGTAAGCATAGAACTCGCAGGACTGAGCATGATTTAAGTGAAAGTTAAATAAAAGCTTGTCAACACAAAAATATGAAAATAATAACTTTGCAAACAGAAAAAAGCATGTAAAGCAAACACATATATATTTATATATCTATATCTATCAGTCAAAAGCAAGGACAGAGAGAGAAAAGATTGACTTATCCATAGCTGCCTGTGCTTACAATATAATGAAAACTGAGCACAGGTTCATTTTCATCTCAAATGTAAACTTGATTTTCACACATTTGAAAGAAAGCCAAGCAACATTAAGTTTAAAGTCAGTGTGGACTATGGATCACTTAAGGTCCACAAACCACTCTTATATTTTAAATAACATGGTAATGCAAGAAATTGTATGGACAGTGATAATTATTGAAGAAAATGAGCATCATTGCCTGGACCACCTAGGTGGTGGCAAAGATTGACTTCCAAGAAGTGCTGGGTGGAAAATGGGAAGCAGTGTAAAGTTTTCTATAAATATGTAAATCCAAGGATGCATGTTTAAGAATTGCTTGGGTTATTTCTTCTCTTGACCTGGTTGCATTTCTCTGTAAGTAAATCAGTACTGGCAGATCCTTACTGCTCTAGCACCTCTGACATGCATAATGAGGCTTGCACATTGGCAGACATCATTGGAAGAAAATCCACTGTAGAGGCTAGCACAGTTCACTTCCCTTTAACTGAAGAAGCCATGGTGTCTTGATTACTTTTGTTGCTGAGACAAAATACCCAACGCCCAAAATGAAGGAAGGAAAGATTTATTTGCTTACAGTTTGTGGAGGTTTCAGCCCATACTTGGCTGTTTCTGAGGCAGAGTAGCACATGGCAGAGGTCAAATGTTCATGGCAGCAGAGCACAGCAAAACAACCAGCAAAAGGGAGGAACCGCTGCAAGCAGCCTCTTTCCTTCCCTTACATTGTAAACAACCTACCCCCACCCAGGGGGGGTGTAGCTCTCACACAATCTCCATGCCCTCCTTTTCCACAGGCTCAGGATGTATACAAACTAAGCACTCCGGCTTCCTGCTGAATCAGTTGAACCTCCAGATTCCCCAAGTTGACACAATGTATCAACCACAACACATGGCTATTGAGAGCAGGAGTGGAGGAGGGTCTGGTAACATGATCCCTTTTCACTCTGTAGGTTGATTATCCCGGAGCATTACTTGGTATGTTTTCTGGACTCCAACTTGTCAGATATTGGGGAAACAAGATGGAAGAACAAAGAAATTAAAAATGACACAGTACAAACCAGTAGCAAGAAAACAGATTCTCTGGGACATGGAATTAAGACACCTGAAAACAGTAGCTTCATAAAGAGTCAAAAAGAAAAAAGTAGATATTCAGGAACTGGGAGTGAGCCAAAAGGGAAATTAGACAATACAGAGAAGCTAGAGAATAAAAGTACAGTACAGAGAAAAGATCAAAGAAATCTGTAAACCTCACTCCAGCTCCCAGAGAGAGGTCCCTGTCTCTGATTACACACAGTAAGCCTGAAGAGGGTCAGAAGATCCAAGCAGAATCAACTGATTGGGCTGGTAACTGCAGGAAAATCCCACCACTGTTGTGAACTGCAAAAGCAGCATGGGATTTCACTCTAAAAGTGACTCTCTCTATACGGCTGGCTTGAGTTGGAGAATAAAACCAGTGCAGATTCCTTAGTATTCAAGAGGGTTTAATCAGGAGGCATTTTGAGAAAGGATTCATTTTTGAGGACTAGTATACTTCAGGGTTTCTGATGCCACCTTTCCACAGTGCCTGGATGGGTGATGGCCACAAGAAAGAGTTGGAAAGAGGACCTAGGCTGCTCAGAGGACCCCCTGAGAAGTTGAAGCTCAAACCTGGAAGGACTCGGAGCCTTTGGCCTCTTTGTGGAGGAGGCAGGCTGGGAATGTAGGGCTTGCAAAGAAAGCTGACTATGAAAGTATTGGAATTTATTTCAGCGATCTGCTTGAACCCCTGCCATGTTGCCTTCATCTAGCACAGAACTTAGTGACCTATTTGATTTTCCCATCTACTAACTTAAGCAAGGATACTGTCCCTCAGCTTGGATGATCACCACAGCCTGGGGTGAACAGTGGGGTCTTTGGAGTTGGAACTGAGCAGCACCACACAAGCCCCCAGGCTGTAAAGCTAGGCAGACAAAGCTCTGACTTGAGATCCACAGGCAGATCTGGAAATCGGAAGCTACAGGAGTAACTGCACCCTAAGAGAAACCCACCAGCCAACCATGGCCAGCGGGAAAGGCAGTGCAGCTCTCAGCATTCACCTGCACAGAACATGAGTGTGGAAACGCGCCTTAGCAGTCATTTCTCCCTCACTTCTGGTGGATTCCAAGACAGCAGACCCTGGAAATAAACCATTCATTCAATGCACATAGGAATTTTTTTGGATTCCTTTTTTTATGTTTGGATTTTACCTTCTGTTTTCTATTCCTTTTTTTTCTTTTTTCTTTTAAAGAGAAAAAACCCAATAATGAAACAACAATGAAGACAAAAACAAAACAACATTAAAAATGTCAAAAGCTGTACAGCATTCAAAGCAAGATGATAGGCAGGAACAGCGGTTGTTATATTGCACATTGCCTCCTTCAGCGATGTTGCTCTGACAACCAGATGCAGGAATTCAAGATTGATCACACAATTAAACATGATAAAAAGTAATAAAACAATAAGAATATAGAGCTTCATCAAACAAGACTGTAGGAATTCAACAGTGGTTGCTATATTGCACATTGTTGTCTTCAAACCAGTTGTTCAGATTACCAGACATGCTGATGTTTATTCCTTTCTATTTTTTCTTTTTTTCTTTATTTTGCTTTGCTTTTTGCTTTAATCTTTTTTGACTTGGTCTTTTCTATTACTTTTTTCTAATTCTATGAATCTTCAGTTACTTTTCCATAAGGTTGTTTATCTCACTTTTGCCTCCTCCTTTTCATCTTCTTTTCCTTTATTTTTCCAGTATTACTTTTTTCATTCTCCCATTCCCCTTTGTCCACATTTACTAATATAAACATTAAGATTTATTAATCTTCATATACTTAAACTCTATGCTTTTACTGTTATGTACTTAGTGATATTTACTCTCTATTAATATTGGCTCTATATTATAATTATAAATCTTTTTTCTATGTTTAAGGGTGGTACAGAGCTACCGTTAACTCATTCTTATGTTGGCATCATAGGATATTGACATTTATATTTTGACTTTATTATTATTACAGCTTAAATGTCACATAATTTATGTTACATGAAAACCATGATAGATGATAGATAGATAGGTAGGTAGATGAATAGATAGACAGACATATGGCAAAATAAAATAGAAAGAATTGAAAGTTAAGTTCAACTACTTCCCCAAATTATCCATTGCATTGTTTTAAAAATATTTTTATCCAAATGTTACTTTGCTTTATTTATACTACTAGTTTACCTGAGTTTGTTGCCAACCAAGTATTGTGTTACTGTTTGTTTCTTGTTGTAAGAACGCCAGTGTTTGTCTTGTACTTTGAGTAACTACTTTGAAAATAATAATACATAATGTATTAGCTAATATTATTCTCTCACTATTTTGTGATGAATTTTTGCTTTATTTTTTCATAATGTTAGAAAAGAAAAGAAAAACGAAAAAGTCTTGCAGAAGTATGGCAAAATGTTCAGACCAGGAAGGATGGGAGAGCCAATGTATTTTAACCTCTTTATTTTACCAATGGAGAAACTTGCAAAAATTGTTCTTTCTGTTTCTACCTTTAGTATTAGTCCCCATCCTGCAAAATGGCTAACAATTTACTCTGAAGAGTCTTTTTGACATAGATTTAAAATCTTTTTCTGCCAATATAAACCAGCTCCAGGACTTTAGTCAGATTTTATATATTTATAAAGTGATGTTAATAGATGCTAAATAATTTGTCCAATGAATTAACTATGTACTCAGCAAGGAGTCTGTGTGATCAAATGAGATCTTCCTGCAAAGCCTTTCACACAGCCCATTGAGCCACAGTGCTTGTTACAGGAAAGGGATTGCTAATATCAACATTATGCCAGTTATTGGGTCTGTCTTCATCCATTTTTTCTGCTGCAACAGGATGCCACAGGAGAGACGTGAGTTTTCTCACATTTCTAGAGACCAAGAACAAGGTGCTGAGCAGTTCAGTTATGTGTTGAGAGCTGCCTGTTGCTTTCAAGTGCACAGATTGTTGCTGTCACCTCAAAGGGCCGGGATGCTGTGTCCTCACAGGGCAGCAGGTGGAAAACCAGGCGCTCTGATCACTGTGTCATGTCTACTTCATCAGAGCTTTAACCCCACTTACAAGGGAAAGAACCCTCTGGACCTAGTCACCTCGGCAAGGCCCATTTCTCATTATAGTCACAGCAAAACTGAATTGTGGAGGTAATTTATCCTAAGCATGCACTGCAGCTCTATCGTGACACAGCGGTCCTTTATCGGTGCAGTCGACCTCTATTAGTGATGTGATTTGAACTTGTTTCCACACATACTTGCATATGTGCTCCCCATGGTTCTCATTCCTGAGATGCATAAATTCATTGCTAAAGTCTCCATTTGTGCCTCCAACATCAGCTGCCAGGCATCTCCCTGGATTTCCCCTTACTTGGGGTTTGTTGCCATGAGTTGCCAAATTACTATATTAATAGGGTGGCAAGTGAGAGTTCTCAGCCATTTATTGTTAAAAATTCACAGTCCAAAAAAAAACAAAAATGCACAGAAAACCAGAATTTTCATATTACAATGAATATATAACTACATAAACAGGTTCAAGGTTTGTGGCTGTGGCAATCTGAATATTAAGTGAGTAAATGTGGAGGAAATGCTAAGGCTCCACTTAATGAAGCTGGTTATGTAGTATAAAAGAATTGTCATCGCTGCTTACCATGTTAAAAAGTAACCAGTTACTGCTGAATACTAGTTACTTTTGCAGAAATATCATTTGTTCATATTAAGGTGCTCCCATGAGCTGTACTTTTATTTATCAACCTTAAAAATTTGTACAGGCTTTCAGATGATCCCTTCCTATCCTTGGACCCTTCCAGAAGCTCCTGACTATGGGCTCAGGGTGCTGGTCCTTATTCCCTGGGGTGAGTTTTGTCCTCCTAGCTTCCCCTGAATCTCTGCACCGCGCGCATACCCAGAGCTTACAGCAGGTTGCCTTGGTGACAGTCAGAGCTCTGACCTTGGAAGAGGGAGGAAGTCTGGAGGCTGATCCTGTAAAGCTGCAGAGCCGAAGGTAACTCCAGGACGTGGCAGACACTCCCTCAACGCCTTCATTTTCCTTCTTTTCTTCCATAGGCAATCTGATTTCGAAAATGTTCTTGACTCTCTGTATGCCCCCTTCCTCCCCAGTTGGCTCTCATCAGTTTCCTATCTACTTCTCTATCCACAATTTCTCCTTCAAATTCTTGATGTAGCTAAGTGAAAAAGGTACTTTGAGCCTTTTTTTTTTTACCTTGCCAATCACAGGTGATTTTCCCTAAGGCTATGACACAGGTTGTGCAGAAGACTCAATTATGGCTTGCTGAGTGGAGGAGCAATGCTCTGAAGGGCTGCGCCAGAGATGCTCCCTGAGAACCCAGCTAGAAATCCATCTGTGCCCTGGAGTGAAAGCCAGGAAGCAGTGCACAGGAGGAGTGCTCATCAGGGTTCATTAAAAACACTGCAAAGGTATCAGGGGAAGACCCTGAGGACCTTTTATGCAACAGAATGGCATTTCAAGATTTGTTCATGGTAGGTAGGAGCCTGCCAGCCCATGCCACATCTAAAAAAGAAAGTTCTCTATTGCTAGTTTTTCTCCAGTACTCTACTAACAAACTCAACATTCAGCTAGTTGGTAAGGGTTATAAGTGTTGTAATAATTACCTATCTCCACTATTGCAGAAAAGGCAATACAGGTGGATTTGGCTGGCAAAAACAGTATATGAGTAAGAGGCATACTGACCTGAGAGAATGCTACTGAATTTGGAATTACTTTAACCAGTTTTCACATAAAAAATAGTATTTAGACATCTTAAGGGACCATCAAATTCAACATATACCAGGTAAATATATATTCTTTCTCCTTAAATCTGGACCCTTTCAGTTCCATTACCAAGACCATTTTTCTCAAGCCAGAAACTAGGAGCAAACATCAACACCTGCTTCTCCATCGTATTTCTTGCAGTATATTGTCAACCTCTGCTGATTTATCTTTTACTCAGATATCTTTTGCTTAGATCTCATTACCTATGTTTCTGTCTCTGACTCCTAGTTTACAGCTTAGCAAATGTATAGTAGAACATACAAAGAACTTGGTGAACTAACAAATCCGCATATGGTACAGTGAATATTGCTCCAATAAGATAGCTATGTCTTACCCCCTGGAAACTAAGTATTAATGTGTATTAAGGAAATTTCCATTATCAAAAGAGAGATTTGATCATTGCCCTTAACTTTACTTCTGAGAGGTAATGAATGCCATTCTAAAAGCTGCTCTGCTTAGGGGAGAAGCTGGCCAAGGCAGATCTTAGCGTGCAGCCTCTGACTCCCAATAGTAATAACCTAGGCAATGGGCATATTTGAGTGACAAGTTGTATGATTTAGGGTAGAGTCTTTGCATTATCACAGTATCAGGTCACCTACAAACTAAGTACAGACTTGGCCATGATCGGTCAGTCATGCCAGTGGAATGACACCCAACTTGAATGCCTGTGAACATCTAAGATATCAGACATCAAAATTCTGGGCATTAATGAATAGGTAATCTTTCCTGATTGGCAACTCATACACCATATGTATTTCTGCACATCAATAACAGTAGAAGTTCTGTGAGTTTTCCCACAAATAACTATTGAATCTGAGTGTGCCATTTGTAACCTCTCAGGTTTGCCACTGGTACCAGTCTGGAGGGTTGTCTTAGTTACTTTGCTCATTGCTGAGAAAAAATACACAACACTCAAAGTTGAAGGAGAAAAGTTTTATTGTAGCTCACATTTAGTGGAGCTTTCAGTTTATGTCCAGCTGGCTCCAAGGTAGGGTGTCATGGTAGAGGTGAAATAGTTCATGGCAAAGCAGGGCAGGCAGAAGGCAGCAAGCAGCAAGTAGCAGACAGCAAGCAACAGATTCTTTCTGTCCCTTTCTATGGTGTATGGGCTATCCACGCTTAGGAAAGGTAGCACTCACACTGAGGGAGGTGTACCTTTAATACTACCCAGAAATACACCAAACCAGTCAGTGGACTAATTTAGCAATCATGCACCGTAAATCTCAGCATCACAGTCTAGGTCCAGCTACCTCAGAAAGGTCCCACCTATGACTCATGACTCTTGGGGGAAACATGCAGACACATGCCGTAATAGGGGTATTGTAACTTCAGATTCCAAGTTTAGTTAACTCTGAGTTGCTTTAATATTTGGCAAAAAAATCACTGGTGTAAGAACCCGAGGGTGGGAATATAAACTAAAAGTCATGAAGGAAATCTGTTCAAAAACAGAGAACGGATGGGACGAAGGAAAGGAGAAAAGAAAAAGACAAAAATGTATGTATGTATGTATAGAGGAATATATATGAATATACATATGTGCAGGAGGGCTAACATGGTTCTACTATTGTATTATATCAC
>PVLD010012749.1:0-58907 GCA_004027595.1 Dinomys branickii
ATATATATATATATGGTGGAATAAAGGTCAGATAAACTAACTGTGTCTGTTCATGTTGCCACAGGCTTTATGCAGAGGAAGGTATGGAGATGGAGACCATTAGGATCTGCCCTGTGTTAGATTTCTCCAGCCCTGCACTTATTTCCAGAGTGAAGTCTTATACTCAATACCTTATTCTGCCCCAAGAAAATGGTATCTTACACCATGTTACACTTTCTAATTTAGAGTAGTGTTGGTAAAAGCAGTCTCTTGGCCACCTGGGCTGACACTAGTCTACTTCATCCCTGACTTTCACAACCACGAGGATCTACTGAGTGTCAGGGATGCACCGAGTTCAATGCCACAGTGGGTAGTAATAAGGTGGAATCAGGAGTCTATCCCTCTGGGACACAAGTACCAAGGCTTTTCTACAGCCGTGTGTGTGGGAACTGCCTAAGGTTGACACATAGGTGATGGAGAGAGGAACCGTAGCTATTAGGGTAGACACTAGCTGTGTTGTACCTGAGTTTCACAGAAACAGAGACCTGCAAAACTCCAGAGAAAAATGGGTATGTCCTTAGTCTTTAATGCCGCAGCTGCAATTCCAGTATCTCATGTTGGTGCACAGATCTCTCCCTCGTGCCAACTGCCCTATAGGTTCTGGTTGTAAGCCCTTGTCTATTTATGAATTGCTATACCACCAACACATACTGATTCTGGGCTCCCAGGCAAGCCCTGCTCCATTATAATTCACCCAGCTCTGCTGCCAGAGGTTAGAGGACAGTGTATGGACAGTCAGCCACCTCACCTGAGGCCATTCAGATGTCTCAGTCAGCAAGTATTACCCTGCCATCCCGAGGCTTTTCCCCACTCTGGGGTTCACCATGGTGGGTGTGGTATTATGTTTTAATCTAAGATCGGGAATTAATTCTCTCTTTTGCCCCAACGCTATCCACACTGAGCTGTACCTAGCTGAGCATAAAAATGACACAGGAAATTTCTTTTCTGCCTTTTTCAATATGTCCTCTTGTTTTGTTATACTAAATGTGGATTGGCAGAGCCTGGGGCATACTGCTGTCATCTCAGCAAGCTGGGAGGCCAATGTACATGGATCCAATAGTAACTTCTAGCTGGAACTGTGTAACTTACTGACTCAGCCTGGCCATAAGTAAACTAATGAATGAGTGAATTAATTAATTTTTAATTAACATATAGCTCAGTGTTCAGGCCCTGCATTCACTTGCTAGTACCGCAATAAATAAGCAAGCAGATCACTCAGCTTCCTCAGCTCCTGTGTAGTGGTTTGGAGCATGAGCAGTTGTTCATCCCGGTGCTGTGGGGAGATGATCACTGGATGGTCTTAGCGTCCACCTTGTCTTACCTCTTGAACTTCATGGAAAGTTCAAGCTTATGCCATACAAAGTACTGTTAAGCAAATGAAAAAAGCAAGAAAGAACATTTATGAAATATGTGAAATAAAAGATGTGGCAGCAAAATGTCAAAAAAATCTTTAAACTCAATAATAAAGTAAGCAAATCAATTAACAGTGGGGAAAAGTCCAGACAGATACTTCACCATGAGAGATAAACAAGTGGTACATTAAAGATGGTTGCCATAAGTTACCATTTGGCAAATAGATATTAAAACAAGACATCTACTTGAGTACTTAAATTTATTTTCTTTCTGTAAAGAATAGGTGTGATATGAGTGTTGAAAACATAATGGAGAGTTCAGATTGCATAGTTACTGAACAGCCACTTTATGTCCCTTGTTAGGTATACCTCCCAGTTTTTAATGACACTGGGGATTGAAACAGGGCCTTTGCCCTAAGCTACATCCTCAAACCTGTCTTCATTTTTACTTTGAGAGAAGATATTGCTGACTCACTAAGTTGCCCAGGCTGGATGAACTTTCTATCATCATACCTCGGCCTCCCAAAGTATGGGAACTATAGGTGTGTGCCGCTGTGTCCAGCCCTAGATTATTCTTTGCACATTGACTTTTTTGTATTTCCCGGTGAAAGTACATCACACATAAAGAAAAAACTAACATTTTGTTCTAAATCTGTTCCCTGCATTCAAATTAGTGTATTTAAAATAATATTTGAAAAGAAACTTCTCAAAAGTAGAGAGCAACAGGGATGAGGGAAAAGAGAAAAGAAAGAAGGGGAAAATTATGTTTACATGTACATACAGGGTAGCTGACATTGTTGTAGTACTGACTTCTATCACTTTATTGAAAGAAACAGTTAATGATTAGCTATTTGATCAATCTTACATGTCTATATTTGTTTTCCTGAGTAACCACTTTGAAGAAATCAATAGGTAATACAACAACCATTGTTAATGTCCCATCACCTTGTCTGAATTTCAGTATTGCTTGTATGTTCTTGTGTTATTTTGTAAATGCATGTGCATTGGTTAATATGTTTTTGTTCTTTTATTTTTAAAATAAAAAAATAAATAAGAGTAATTAATTATTAATGATATCTCAAGTACAACTTCCCTGGAAACACTTCCACCCTTATTATGTTATGTAGTTTGAGACATATACAGTGTTACATACTGCAATCATTGAGAATATACACATATGTGTGTGCGTGTGTGTGTAAATAGATATATATTAAAGTTTGGAATCATTTAAATATACTTATTTTAATCATTTTAGTATTCAGAAGGTAAGTATATGTTACCAATGCATGTGTAATAGTATTTTATAATATAAAATCTTAATTACTGGACAACATTATACTAATTTTATTTATTTTATTCTTTTGGTGTACTATTGTATTATGTTGATACTCCTGAAGTTTACTGCATTTACAATCCAAAAAACCGATCATAAGTTGAAAATATACTAAATTGAAAAAGTATTTAATGCACCTAATTCTCCAAATATTGTCACCGAATCTTGATGACTTTACACATCCTTAAGATATTTACATTAACCTACAGTTTTGCAAGATATTTTGACACAAAATGTTGAAATGTCATATCATATATTAAATACTAACTAAAAATGAAAAACAGAATATTTATATGGGGACAAGAGACACAGATGAGGGTGCTGCAGATGTGATGAGATCTCACACATAAAATTCAGTTTCTAAAACACACCAACAACAGAGTTCCTAGTACACTGGCAGGTGCTCACTGTCTTGGTGACATGGTGGGCTGGAAGGTCTGACACACTGTCTCTGACCAGCATGGATATATATATTAGAGAGACAGAGAGACAGACAGACAGAAGCTCTGCATATTACTAGCCTGGGAGAAGATAAACATTCAATGTTAAAAATATGGTTTCTACTGAATGCATAACTCTTTCACACTATTTTAAAGTCCAAAAATTGTTAAATTGGCCCATTATAAATTGGAAAAAGTCTGTAATTTTCATGACTATTAGAATTGTTGGATTTAAGTTGTATTTAAGTCTTTCAAAATAGTTTTATTTTGTTTTTGTCTTTATTATTATTATTGATTATTGTTTATACAAGCCACTTTCAAGGCTATGTTTTCTTTTTATTTTAAAAGTTAAAAAACACACAAAACAACAATAAAGACAAAATCAAAACAACACAAAAACAACAAAAATAATACATGACCTCAAAACAAAATGACAGAAATTTACACTGGTGGCTAAATTACATACTGTTATATTGAGCAAAGTGTGTCTTCATATTAAATACTGGAGGAAAGAAGTAAACAGAAGAGCATTTCTCTGCACTTTACACCGGTCAGCACAAGGCCTTGTTAGTTCTGAATTGGACGCCTATCCTCCAAACTTACAGTCTAGTCTTTTATAGATGAAAAAATACATTCTTCATAACATGTATGCATATTTTTGTTCTCTCTCCCTAAGACCCTTGAAATTCAGTCATCATTTTGTATCTTGTCTCAGAGAGCTTCCTCTGTATAATTGAAAATATCCACACAGTTAATGAAATACATGTTATCTATTGTATATTGTTAGATAAGTTGTATGAAGCAATATTTCTTTCTTTTTTCTGTTTTCTAGTAATGGCTGTCCATAGCGTTTTCTATTTCTTCCAGCTTCACAAGGTGGATAAGAAAAATGGAAAGGGATGGAAGTGTGGCTTGGTGTCTTGGTTACTTTTCTCTTTGTTGCTGAGACAAAGTATCTGACACCCAAAATTAAGGAAGGAAAGTTTTATTTACCTTACAGTTCATGGAAGCTTCCGTCTATAATCAGCCGGCTCCAAGGCAGAGTGGCACATGGCAGAGGGCAACAGATCATGGTGGTGAAAAGCAGCAAGAGCAAAAGTGGGAGAGGGAAGCACGCAGCCTCTTTCCCTCCTTTACATTGTCTGCAACCTATCTGCCCCAGGGCGAATGTAACAATCACACCCATAATTCCAACATTGGTCCATGAATCAATCGTAAACTCAAGAAACCTGCCCCGTGACTTTATGAGGCTTTCTGGGGACATTCAGACACAAACCATAACACATGCTATCCAATACACAAGGCTGCAATTAGTATTTGGCTACTGAGAAGATATTAGCAACCTCTGAGCTAATGAGTCATTAATGGTAACCCTTTTTCTAGTTGAGTTTTAGTGGGAGCACTGGCTTAGCATGCCTAGGATGCAGTTTTGTTGATGTGCATCAAAGATTTGTCTGGTCATTTATAATATTTCTCAAAGCTTTATTTTTTTCTTATTGAAAGTTATTTATTCATAGCCACTACAAAGTTGGGAAATAAAGGACAGAAATCCTTTTCATCTAGAGGAGCTACAAGGCTAGTTTGTCTTTTCAAGTATGACTGTATAATACAAAATTCCAGAAAACATATTTCAAGGATTCCATCTGGTACTAGTGATGAAGATTTTCTAGACTTAAAGTAAGGGAAAAGCTCATCAGTGAACTCATATACATAGAAATAGACAGAATTTCATATCATATTCTCATATGAAAATGAATTTTTTAAGTTAAGAATTCAGTGAAAATTGGATAACCAATAAAAAGAGGTTGTACTAACAGAAATGCTGTGTGCAATTTGTACATGTGCAAAGTTGCTCAAGCTCACTAAAAGTTATAGAAATGCAAATTAAAATAGTAATTTACCAGTTTCCACTCGGCATACAGAGAAGTGTGAAAAACCAAGCATTGACGTGCATTGCTGGTGGAAGTGTAAATTAATACAACTGATTTGGAATGTAACTTCTATCAAGATATGATATTTATGTCCTGACTCAGAAATTCCACTTTTAGGAATTTATTTAAGAAAACTTATAAAGCTAAAATTAAAAATGTTGTTCATTACCAGATAATTGAAATGTATAAGTATGGATCAATAAAACTTAAATTCAGAAAGCTGACATTTGGTTTAATACACATCAGCACTTGTTTACAAACATTTCTTGACACCCTTCTCTTGGCTTGATGTCCCTGGATCAATGGTTTGCTTTAGCTAATGATATGCAAACAGACATAAAACTCTAAATACTTCTGTATGATTAAACCAACTCTTGCACTCCTAACATCCACAGTACAAACATGACATGAAGATTATTTTTTCTTTCAACTTGGATACCAGTATAAGAAACTCTGAAACTCTTTGAACTGAAAAAAATAAGCCAGGCACAGAGAGACCACAACTATATGATGTCACTTATATGTCATCTATAAAAGTTGAACTTATGGAAATTATAGGCAAAGTGGTGGTTACTAGAGGCTTGAGGCCAACACCATAGACTGGGAAAGAAAAGGCATTAATCATTGGACACAAAGTTTTATTTAGATAGATGAATAGATTCTGGTGACCACAGTTAATAATTACATGCATTTCAAAATAGCAGAAAGAATGGATTATAAATGTTCTTATCACAAAGCAAAGTATTTGAGATGACAGATAATTTAATTTGCTTCATTTGATCATTCTGCAATGGAAATACTACATTATACACCATGTATATAAGGTTGCCATTAGTAGTCAAATAAAATAAAACAAAAATAATGTATCTGCAAGCTCAAGAATTAAAACTAAAAGCTTCAAATTATAGGACACTGTTTTTTTTTAGTAGCACTGTTACATGAGTTTTTGCTCTGATTGATCAGACTGGAGTATTGATTAGACAGTGCTTATATATTTTTTAAAACCTGAAAAACTATAAATGAAATGTTCTTGAACATGATAAGGGAAGATGCTTTATGAGTGTTTAGTGGAAATGTAGGAATTTGTTTGGAATGATAAAATAAGACATGAAATAAGACCTAGTAATAAAATAAGACATAGAAATATATATGCCTGTGTTATTGAATGCATATTTGTATATTTTGATGTGTCTTTGTAAAAAAAATACTTCAGGAAATATAGGATGGTGGTTGCAGTGACTTCAGAAGCATGAACTGTGTATTAGTGTTGAAAGAATACAGGTTTTTAATCCTTCCTATAGTTTAAAAAAATTAAAATGAGATGAATTATTTCTTCTGTGAAATGTGTAACACTATAAATGTGTAAAAGAAACAGAACGTAATAAATCACTCATTTTGGCTAAGAACACTGTAAGTATGTTACCTTTAATAAAGTAAGTGAAAATAATCTAATTTTCTCTCCTGTATGACCTAAATTTCAATTTATAAAAAAAGTTGTGATAGAAATTGAGATCCTGTCCTGATTTTCTTTCATTATCGTGTAATTGTAGTTGACATTTATTGAGAAATTAACATAAGCCTGGCAATTTACAGAGTACTGAATATGCATTTTCTTAAAATAGCACCAACTGAAGTGGGTGTATCACTATGGCTGGGAGGGTTTTCAATCACAAGCCCTTTTTCAGATATGATCGACCCCTAAGCTATAAAGGAAACACTTTCTCTTTGCACCACCACATCATCCTCATGTGTTAACCGACACTGTGGCTCTTATCTCTTTCGTTTACTTTTTATTTTGTAACGATAGAAAACATACAGAAAGATACAAAAATAGTAGTACAGGGTTTTATGCCCTTCTTATTGTTCAGGATTGCCCCCACACACACACACACATACACACTCACACACAATTGCTTTAGAGCAGAAGGAGCCAATCCAGTTTCCCACATTACAGCCTCTGTCGCGTGTGAGTTGGCTTTTGATTGCACATTGGCTGTGTGTCTGGGGCTTGCACGTCACAGCAGTAATGCTGAATCCTTCTCAGCATTCTACTGAACAGCACAAAAGTGAACGTCTCACTTATCCTGCTTTCATCAGTGGACAAATTATCGCGTGAAAATGCCTGTGAGAGGTCTGAATAACAATCTATTGAAAATATTTTAATAATTTGTTTGCGCATCCATCTGTCAGGGATATTTGTGGTGTTTCTCCCTTTTGGTTCCTGTGAATAATACTATTAGGAACATTAATATAAAAGTACCTAATTCGGTTTCTATGTTTAATTCTTTTGGGTGTATAAAGTCTTATCAGTATATACAGCTAATATTTACATTTTAAAAATGTATTACAGTAAAAGATACATTACTATTAATTCCCCTCAAAACATTCTCCCTTACTTTGAATACACTTCTCCCTTTATTCGTGCTATTTGCTGAAGCAGTTCTAGAAGTTTTCCTTCATGAATGTCTTTAGGAAGTAAGAGAGAAATGGACAATGACGTTCAATGGAAAGGCAGTCTCATAAAAACAGAAGGGTAGGTCCTCATCTATTTTATTCACTGCATCTGTCACTGTGTGACGTCTGGCTCTTTCCTTCCAAAAATGATCATAAACGTAGATGTTTTGAATTGATTAAAGACACTCAGACAGCCACAACAGTGAAGCTAAGGATACTTAGTTAGGGAGGAAGAGTTTCACAACTGCTTCAGAAACTGGCAAAAATGGAAAGATAACTTTTTTCAGTGAAAGAAATATTTTTAGGGAGATTAATGTCCAAGTGTCTCAGTTTTCAATGACACTTTCTAAGTGTGAGAGTTAAATTTCTGGGTGATATGGCAATTCTGTTTCTTGCTTGACTTTTTCTGAGGAACTGTATCTAAGCACATTTTTATTTCAGGAAAAAACACCCAACAATTAAGAAGAACAGCCAGGGCTGGGGATATAACTCAGTGGAATAAGCGCCTGCCTAGCAAGTGCAGGGTCCTGAGTTTGATCCCCAGTACCGCCAAAAAAAAAAAAAAGAACAGCCTTCTTTGGAAGAACAGCCTTCTTTGGGGTCCTCTTTTTAGTCCATGGTCAGCTGGCTCCAAAACAGAAATACACGGTTAAAGGACCAGGCACAAAGTTATTCTTTCCATGGCATCCTGGAGTCAGAAAAAGAAGCGAAAAACTGGGACAGAGACATCCCCTTCCAGGTCATGTTCCCAGTGACTGACCTTTTCCTCAAGGACAGACATCCTAGACATAAAGCAAAACAAACAAGTGGTTTACCACTGGAGCTATTTTCTCCAACAATACATGGAGTTTTCGATTTCTCCTATCCTTGTCAATGTTTATTATTATTTTTCCTTTAGGCATCCAACTGAGTTTACAGTGTCATCTCGCCTGTTTTTATTTGCCATTCTCTAGTGACTAATACTGAAAATATTCCATGTACATGTCAGTCACTTCTGCACCTTCTCTTATGTATCTTTGTAGAAACATCTATTCAATTCATATCTGGTACACAACTTTTAAAAGTTCCATTTATAGTCTATGTACTGTCCATATATTCTTTTCTTTTAGTACTGGGAATGAAACTTAGGACCTTGCTCTTGCCAGGCAGGTGCTGTGCCACTGAGTAACATCCTTGGCCCCGTCCATAGACTCTTAAGATCATATTTTCTTCCATTTTGCAGGTTATCTGTTCATGTCCTTGATTGTGTAAGTTTTTTGCACAAAGTAGTTAAATTTGATGAAACCTCTTTTCTGTTTTATTGTTCACATTTTTGTTGTTACATTTAAGAATCAATTACCAAACGAAGCTTTTAAAGCTTTGCACCTGTTGGATTCTCAGTATTTTAAGCTTTTAGCTCTTATATGTAAGTCACTGATTCACTTTAAGTTAATAATTTTGTATGCTGTGAAATAGGGGTATATGTTGAGTAAATTTTCTTTATGGTGTAAAAGAGGGGATCATTTTATTATTTTGCATGTACTCTCTAGCACCATTGGGTTTAAAATACTTTTTACCTGTTGAATGCTCTTGGTATTTTGGATAAAAATCAACTAGGCCTCAGTGAATGGCTTTACTTTAAGACTCATCATTCTGGTTGGCCTAGATGTCTCAGGTCCTGTTATTATTTACACTGTTTGCAGTAAGTTTTAAAATTTGGAAATGTGAGTCTTTGTGGTTTTTTTTTTTCTCTATAATTTCGCTATTTGTGGTCACTCAGAAATACTACAATTTGCAGCTCTTTTTAATTGAGAATAGTATTTGAAGACACAACTTCAGTTTTAGCTGTGTCCTTGCTGCTGGAGGTTTGCTGGTGTTGGGTACTTTCAGATTACATGTATATTATGTCGCCGTCATCTATGTTCATACCTGTATTTATAGATATATGTCTGTAGGTTCAGATACTTGATTAAGTAATTTGTGGTACCAGAACTAAAGACCACATAGAGGTGCCTTAAACAACAGAACTGGGTTTGCTCACAATTCTGGAGGATAAACTCATGACGAAAGGTGAGCATCTTCGTTTCTCCCAGGTCCTCTATCTTGAGGCGGGTGGTTTTTCTCCATATGTGCACAGTCATGGTGCCCTTTTCCTTTCTTATAAGATGCCAGTTGTATTTGATGAGGAGTCACTCCTGAAGCCTTCTTTCAGTTGTGTCATGTGATTAAAGAATCTGCCTCCTAATTTATTCACATTCAGAAGTACAGTACTAGGGATTAGTGATTCAGCCTGCATTTTGAAGGCTCAGTCAGCCCCCAGTAGACACCATTCTGCTGCAGCCTGGGCACACAGTCTTTCTGGGTGCCTGCTCGGATTTTTTCCACAGCTAACCTGCCATAGAAAGGACATCTTTTAAAAATAACATTTATTGTTGTTGACTGATGCATACTGAAAAGATGTGAAAATGTTTGAACCTGAAATGAAGAAAGGGAGAAAAGTCTTATTGGTGTAGTGAGAATAAAGCTAGGAATAGATTCATGGGAAGGCAAAATAACGGGTAAAACTTTAAAAATTGTTCTGTGAGATTCTATTTTCTCTGGAATTTGTCCGGCTTTGAAAATTTCTATACTTTTATTCATTTTTACTTCTCACTAACATTGACAATCACCAGATACCTGAGTTATGATCCATCCTTCCACGTATTGCTCTTGATCTAATCAGATGATTGACTCCAAACGCTTGACTCTTCGTAGATAAAGGTGATATTGCGATAGAATCTACTTTAGTTGATGTATGGGAGAGTTTAGTCAATATTTGTTCGAAAAGAGACTACAACAGTATGGTATCAGGCTCAATTATTGTTGGTTTGTTTGCTTATTTGCATGAGGAGATTAACTTAGCATTGAAATATTTAGTATTAAGAGATCTTTGTCTTTCATAAGATCTGGTATTTCTCATAGAAACACGGAACCGAGTGGAAAATACACAAGGGAGTGTTGGTTTTAAAACGCAAAATGACAAGCACTGTGATGAAGCTGTCTGAGGCAAAGCACACAAAAGTGGCACTAAACGCACTCTAAGGCTAGCTGGTGAACAAGCCCATAGTGAATAGTCCTGATCTTCCAGGGAAAAGGAGGCATGGAGTTGAAGCTCTGCAGAAATAGTTACAGGGATGCTGAAATTAGAACAAGCTAAACAGAGAAAACTATAGAGTGCAAGGCACATTCTGGCAACAATGAATGGTATAAAATTATTACAGTGAAACCCACACATAGCGGATGGAGAGAAGGTCATCACCTGGTAGGCAGCAGCACCAGAGCCCTGGGCATGGCTTGTGAAGTACTTAGATTCATCTTCAAAGCAGTAGAGAAACACAGAATAACTCGAAGGAAAGGAGTGCAATCACCCAATTTACATTTTACAAGATTGCTCACAGACAGTGTGGAGGATGAATTAGAAGGGCATGAGATTAAAGGCAGAAAGTTAATACAGTTTCACAGATGTAACAGAGTCAATCACCACAGTATCACAGTGGCATGTTTTTAACCTTGTTCCACATACTGAATAAATTCACAGCATGGAAAGATATAAATTGGAATAAAGAAAAATGTGACTTTTAACAAATAAATAGTGATTTATACAACAGTAATCTATAAAATATATAGCTTAAAATAGCTATCACCATTTATTGTGTATATTTGAATCTCTTCCCTTAAACTTTCCCTAGAAAGTCATTTAAAAGACAAACTAATATATGTTTATTGATTTATAAATAATTGATTTTTTACTGGGGAATAGGGATACAGTTCAATAAGGACAGTTAGCTGATGCCTTACTAAGTCTGACACCTTGTTCACAGACAGCTCTGCCACTTCTGCAAACTGAATAGAAGGAATGTGGGTATGCTTAGGACAAAACGAAAATGCAGGCGCCCTGAGAGGTACAATTTCCTAAAGGTTTGTAAAAGCTGCCTCTGGTTTTCAGCTATGTATTTTCCTCTGGCTGCACACATTTCCTCTCAGGACCTTTGTAATTCACTCAGTATTCTTACTGAGACATTGTGGATGATTTTCTTATTTATAACACCTTGTAGAATCCAAAAAAAGGTGAACCAAATCTAACATTCAGATTTGCTGTGAGAATCCATGTGAAAATTAAAGATTATGTGTATAACATGTAGGCTTGGTGTGACTAGAAGAATAATGCCCTTTAAAAAGGCATTTTTAAAAGTGACTGATTAACGCCAATAGGAAACAGGAATAATTAGATTTAATTATTCAATTTCCTAGATATTCCACTTTGGCAATTTATTGTAAGAAAATTGTGTACATGATTTATAAAATTAATATCATATTGAATAAAACACCACGTGTACTTGGATGATTCATTTATAACATAATGGTTTTACAGGACCTCCAAGTCTTTCTTTTGGGCATTATCTATATTTCATGATATTTTACTTTGATGAAAAATGGTAATACTGTAATATGAAATCTAATATATGTTTACTTCAATTATTTATACTAAAGAGAATTCTCACCAGAAATTGTACTGAAATAAAGGTTGAAGCAAATATCCTTCTATCAACTTACTTAAGATAAACCATTTTGATTTCAACTGCTCTTTGAGCAAAGTTGCATTTGTCTTCACAGAATGTGTTAAAAATAATCCAGTGGGTTAGATGGAGCAATTGTACCCGAGAACCTTTTCATGGTTGCTTACTACTGTCTTTCCTTTGCAACAGTGGGAAATGTGGAGAAATTTCTTGTTTCACAAATGTTTACCTAACGACACTCTCACGATGACTTTAGCTTAGATATATCATTTTCTCATTATTAGATACTTTTATTAGATTTCCATCAATATACCATGTGCAGTGAACTAAGGCAATTTCAAATTAGAGGAGGTCCTATAATATAGACCTGAAATATAACACTTTATTTAAAAATGTGAAGCACAGGATTCTACATTTTACAAAGCTTCTGTTATTAGCCTCAACTTTTGAAATATTCTCTATTTTTGTGTGAACATTCATTCTCTGATTTCTAATATTAACTATATTTCAATTAATAATTCATGCCTAAATTTTATTTTACTAGCATCTGGAGATACTAAAATAAATGAGACATATATATCATGGATTATACAAGCCAGAGGGCAAGAAAAGAAACCAAGTTTAATAAGGACAAAATATATCATGAAGGGAAGGAACAGGGTATATTTAGGACACACGATGAACAGATTTAACTTAATCTGAGCAGCAACGAATTATGTGATGAATATCATGCCTTCTTCAGGAGTCTAAAGTTTAAGGGCTGTATTGTTCATTCCTGTTTCTGACATCTGTGGTGCATCTGCTTTATATTCACATCTGTATTAGCTGCTTCCACTGTTCCTTTAACACCGATTATAACATTCGGTTTTGTATCACCTAAACACACACTCTTTCTCTCTCTCTTTTTCTGTCATTTTTGTTGTGCTGCAGTGCTTAAGATCAAACATTGAACCTCTCTATTCTAGGTAGGAGCTCCACCATTCAACAGGCTTTGTTTTTGTTTTGTTTTGTTTTGTTTTTAAAATCTAAAACTATTATAAAAATTTCTTCTCTTTTATTGTTCTTGTATTCTTCATAAAGTTGTGTGTGTGTGTGTATGTGTGATGTTAAGTGAAAACTAAGTAAGAAAAGAGAGAAATTATAAATTTACTGGGTGAAATAATACAATATGACACAATTCCTGTATGTTTCATCACCAGTTACCTGGTGTGTGTGTGTGTGTGTGTGTGAGTGTGTGTGTCTGTGTGTTACTGGATATTAAGCCCAGGGCCTTCACACTGAGAAACATTTCTGGCCCTTTCAAAATTTTTTTGGTTTGACACAGGGTCTCTGGAAATGTCTAGGCTGGCTCCAAATTGGGATACTGTCCTTCAACATCTCAAACAGCTGGCATTTCCAGTGTGTACCAACCCACCTGTCTCCTTTATTATTAACATCCTGCTTTAGGATCAGATACTTCTTACAGTTAATTGATCAGCAATCAAATATTGTTAATTAATGTATATTTTTCTTCATGCTTCCTAAAGTCATTTTTATTATCTAGGATCTTTCTAATTTAACACACAACAAATAGTTATCATGACTTGTGAGACTTGGCAGTGATTGTTTCTCAGAGTTCCAGTTTTCTCACAACTCTTGACAGTCTTAAAGGTTACAATTTAAGGGCATTCTGTGGAATACCAGCTATTGAACTATTTTATTTTTGATTAGAAAGGGTTTGGGGAAAAGACTGCAACAGTAAGTGCCTTGTAAGCAAAATCTTTCATGAGTATGTTCCAAGAAAGCGATCCAGAGAGTTTTGAAGGTGACTCTTTTCACCAGGATTAGGTAGTATTTTGCACATTTTCCCACTGTAGAATTCCTCTTTTTTTCTCTTTCTCCATGTTATACTTCTTGGCAGCACATAATCATTTACAGATTATATAAGGAGTAAGGAGTTATACTCTATTTCTTGGGTGGACATCTCTATATAAATTATTTGCAATTCCTCGGCATGGGTATATTATTTTTTTATTTTCTGAATGATGCTGCTTTTAGTATACTCTCTTTTTAAAATAATAGAAAAATGCAGTATCACTGCAAATACAGAATCTCTAAACAATATGAAGTATTGGATTATTTACAAAATACTACATACATTTGATGACAACATACAGTGCACATTTTTCAAGTATGCATACAATAAGTACTCATCAGAATATTCCTTCAGTATTTCAATTTTAATCACTTTTTTCTGATAAAGAATTTGTCAAGGGAAAATTGCACAGCATATTAGGAAGTTTTTGTTTGTTTTGCTGCTATGGATTGATTCAGAGCTTTTGCACATGCTATGAATGCACTCTATCATTGAGCTTCGTGCTCAGACCAGTACATTTGTAGCATAATGCAGATATCAGAACATAGCAAGCACTTTGAATGCAAGTAAGTATTGCTTCCAGAAGATGTCTAGCTTTAAAAGAACAAGTTAGGGAAGAATAAATGTTTATATAAATTATCTCAATACCTATCCTAATAAATTAGAAAGTTAAAAGTGTCAATCCCAAATATAATGTAGTGAAAATGAGTAGAAATTGAAGAAAAAATAATCCCAAATATTATAAATAAAACCAGCCAGCAAAATCAAAGTTCTGCTTTAAAAATGTAATACTGTAAGAGATCTAAATCAAACCTTTACTGGGGAAAGTAGATATGCTTGACAAAGAAGTCCAGTATATATAAGGAATTTTTATGTTTTAATAAGTTAACAATCATTCAAAAAATAGGCAGAGGCCTCAATCAAAATGTCATAAAAGGTACATGAAGGGCCAAAAAAATTATGTAAATATGCTATATGGTATTGATCATCAAAAATTCAAATTTGAACCAAAATTGGATAAAACCATATACCACTGAAATGGCTAAAATTAAAGTATGAATTTCCAGATATTATGAAAGATATGGAACATATGGAATCTTTATATATTATTAATTGGAATGTAAAATGTTATAAATATTTTGGGAAACACTTTATATAATCATACATTGATGAATTGTTAGGTTTCATATTTATACTTACAGGTATACTGCAGGACAAATGAAAACATATGTCCTCATAAAAACTAATGCATGAGTGACAGTTTTATTCACAATAATTTCATACTAGGACAACTTCAATGTACCTGAAGATGTAGATAAATAAAAGTTATGATGTATGCATTCAGCAATAAGAAAGAACAAATATTACCCCATGTAAAAGATGAGAAACACAACAGTACCTAATATAATTCTTTTTATATTAAATATAAAAAAGAAATCAAATCTGTAATAAGAAAGTAAATCACTGTTTACTTGGAACCAGGATAGACAGTAATGAAACAAACAGACACACAAAGTTGGAGTGCACAAACTGGACAAGAAGATCCTCTGTCTTAATCATAGTAATGAAAAAATAGTTACGTGCATTTGATAAACTTGTTTTGTATAGACAATTTAGTTTACTTTATTGTATTTAAATCATGTCTCATAAAGTTGAATACAAACAAATACTACATTGCAATAAAGAGTAATTCTTATCTTGATATTCTCGTGCATGTAAATTTAACATGATTGAAAACATATTATTGAATAAATTACTCAAAATAATTCTCCCTCCACAATATAGCAGACTTTCTTAAATTTTAATGACATTATAAATTTACTCCCCAAAAGCATGATGGATATCATTTGTAGTTTAAAACTTAGTTTTAAAATATTTGTCCTTTAAATGTAATAATTTATTTGGGTGTAAAATCTTATCAGATTCACTTGGATTTATCATTGGACAATATCTTTTATTGCACTTTGGATTTGTCTTATATTTCCTTTATTTTCCTTAATTTAATTATGCCTTTATAAAATATATTTATTGGCAAGTCTTAGCTAGCTTTCCTTTATTTATTTATTTTTTTTTGGTACCAGGAATTGCGCTCAGGACTTTGTGCTTGCAAGGTAGGCACTGTTATATCCCCAGCTCCTTCACTAGCTTTATTATTATTTAATCTAACTAGTTTATAATTTGTTATGTTATAATTTATAACATGTAACTTTGATTTGTTCTAATATAAGTTGTTAACTTCACAATTTTTTAGAATTTTCAATTAATTTAGAGCACTCAATATTTTGAGAACTTGTGTATTAATTTATATTCCAGTTCAATAACTATTTTCTCTGGTTTTTCTAACCTGCTTTCCTACTCTATTCATTGATTTCTTAATTATGTTAAATTTGAAAAATTTCTATCACAATTCTGCGTATTGTAAACCATAGCTTAAAGTTTCCATTTGCATTTGTTGTCAGCATTTAGATTTCAGGACTCATCTCCCAAAACTCTTTTGTATTAAATATAAATTTTCACCCATTTTATTATCATCTAAAGACATTAAAAGAGTTCTCAATTCTGATCTTGTGTGCATATACATATTTTTGTCTTCTGTTGATACCTTGCTCCTATTTCAAATTTTACGTAAAACTTGGCCTCCTATGTAAAACTGTTCTAATCTGAAAATGTCTGTTTCATTAATAAGATTTTTCTCTGTTATTTATTTATATATATTGTGTACTGCTTTTTGGCATGTACGCATGTGCATTTCTGTGTGTGTTCTCTTTTAAATATCCAAACTTTGTTAAGAAAACTGGAGAAACTTACTTTCTTTAGCATACTATAATGCACATAGCACGATGTCCTAATCATAACACATATGCAGTGAAATGAACATAAAAATGGTATGGTGCTGAGATGACATTACATGCCCTGGTGCAAAGAATATGAAGTTGAAATGAACATTCAAGGAAAGTTCACATTCGAAATCTTCTATTTACTAGTCATGTAAAATTGATAATGTATTTAGATACCATAATCAGTTCTCATAAATAATGTTGGAATTTTATTACTAATAATATCTTTATTACTTATTCTTGGGACTATGTAATTGGGAAATGCATATAAAACACTATCAGAATAACAAAGCTTAATCATAGTTTATATCTTCTGTACCCTTCTGCTTCTGTAGTTAAATAATCAAATGTTACAGTTGTTTAGTTTAGGCTACTCCGTGGAGAACTGATGGAAGGACTCAAGAAAATATTTGTTTAAAAGAAACCACAGCCACAAGCAACATTTTAAATTTCTTATTGATTCTTCAAAGACAGAACGAGTTTGCTATGAATGGATAGCCACAGAGTACAAATTAAAAGAGTTTTATAATTCTCAGGGTTTTGACAGGATGGTATTTGGGGAAAATGAGGAACAAACCTGTTTCCATGTATCCTTCTGCTCTGCTTTTCTATAGAAAAGAATAATTTACCTAAAATTAGATGAAATAGCTCATGAGGAAAACAAAAGGACTCAGCAATAGGTCACTTGGCAATGCCTGTCTTGGCTTAGAAGTTCTGGCGTGTCAATATGTTCTCACTTCCTATAGTTTGATGTAAAGAATTTTACATTGATTTTTTGGTTGCCAATTTTCCTTGTGCTCCACAGAGATTGTTAGAACTATAACTCTGGATAGTTGCTGATCCCATGGCCTGTGGTCCATCTGGAATGTTCTATCATTCTGTAGCAGCTTCTTTGCTCTGTCACTCAGGGACCTGAACATGGTTAAATGAGTTCTTGTGTTTTCTTGAGAACATGAAAAGTTATCTAGAACATAATGATCTCTGGAAAGAAGTCAGACCAGAAGTATTACTGGTACAAGAAAGAATGAGTAAACAAATTCAGAAACATATGGACGCAGCTGGCAGGTCCTTGGTAGTTAATTATAGCCACTGTTTAGTAAGTTAGAAGTTATTTTTCTGGACTCAACTACTAAGATAAAAGATCTTACATAAATAATGTATATAAACTGTCTAATGTACTACCAGTTATCTAAGACAAGTCATTGAGCAAATCTGTGAGACAGGCTTTACTCAATTTATTAAGACTAACATGCAGATGAAAAAAAATATGGCAAAGAATTTAACTAACCAAGGAAGTGTAGGAGCGGCGGGGGTGGGGGGGATGGCAGGTAGACTAGGTCACTCGAAATACTTTCAGGCACTACCTCCTAGGACATTACAGGAATGAGACCCTTCTTCTCAGTCTTTCTTATGCTGCCTCATAAAAACTAAGTTCCATTCCCTTTCTGTTTCTCTCTTCTCGATTCCAGAGGGCGTGGCTATCGATGCCCTTTGAATTAATGCTTGACTGAGTTTCATCAGATGTAGTCTTCCCTTTTCAAGTTTCAAATCTCTCCCACAAGTGACCGTGCTTTCTTCACAGCAAAGACAGAGAGTTTTCATTTAACGTGAAAAAGAAAGCTGTTAATAAGTATGGGCAAACATATAATCACATTCCATGTCAAGACTATAGCAACAAAATTTAATCACAGTAGTGAAGTTGACAGTGGCTTGAGCACCACTCACTGATATACTGAAATAAAACTATGAATGATTTTTTTTCTGAAGTGTTGCTGGATGAACACATCTGTTGATTTCTGAAGCACCTGTCTTTACAATCTTTATTATAACACCTTGGCAAAGGCTGTTCAGGCTTTTTATGTGGTTTATGAACTCTATTACCCAAGTGAGTTTTCTGACTAGCAAGAACATACTAGTCATAAAAGTAGAGCAAACATACATAAAATAAATATCAAAATTTGTGCATTTTTCACAAAGAAATCATTTATTTTCTCAAGTAAGCAAAAGAAAAGAAAAAAACAAGGAAAGCAGCAGTAGTGAAAAAATCAAACCAGGTTATGATGCGTAGGCTTGGGAGATTATCCCTTGACGGAGGAAACAACAATTCTGTGGAACTTCAGGCGCTCTTCACTAAGAATTCTACTCTAATTACCTAGCGTTTCCCCCTTTCTCACTTCTGTAAAAGACTGATTAAGCTCTTCTCCAGCAACTCAATAACTTTGTTTCATACCTAATTAAAAAAAAATGGAAATAATCAGAGGGGAATTTGTTTAGTTCCTTAATCAATTGTGAATCTCCTGCCTGTAACCTTCCCACACTCTTTGCTTTTCTTCTAAACAGCAGACTCGGGTATTAAACCCTATCTAGCCAGGCCCCAGAAACAGTTCAGAAATGCCACTTGTCACAATTTCCATGATTAACACCACAACCGAATTACAAGTTTCTTTATCTTGGCAGACTGTAAAAAATTCCAACTGATAACAAACAAGTCCCATAAAACCCACTTCCCCACAGAAATAAAAATATGTAAATTATTTAGTTAAATCAGCAAATATTTATTGACACTTCCTCTGTCTGGTGCTATTGTATATACTAAAGATACAACAATTTTAAAAATTGTGTAAATTAATTTTAGGGTATGAGAAATATAATCAGTGATTTAGATAAGCTGCATTTGCCCTATGTGGTACAGAAAGTATATATGGGTTTTATTCACTTCATATATGTTATGAATAATTTTATAACATAATTTCAACAACTATTCTATATGTAGACATAGAAAAAGTATACACAGAAAAGTAAATGATAGAAGGAAAATATAAAATATTGGTGGATTAAAATTTAAGTTAGGATGTCCAGGAAAAGCTACATACAGATGATTTCTGAGTAAGGATCTAAGGAAATAAGGACTGCATTAGGAAGAGGAAGTGTAAGAACATTCTTAGCCAAAGTTAAGATGGCAGGGGCAGAGGCAGAGACCATTTAAGGGGTTTTAGCAACAAGTAGGGCAGGATGTATAGTAACTCTAGGGGTATGGAGAGAATGGTAATGATGAAACTGCAAGAAATGGTCAAATTACAGAGACATTCTGGAAGAAGCAATACAAGGGATTGAGAGATTAAGATCAGAGAGAGGAGAGAGAGAGAGAGGATATCTCCATATGTCCATGATCCAAGGAAACATCAGGGCAGCACACTGTGAGAAAGCTGAAGTCCACAAGCCAAGAGAAAGGCCCTCACCAGGAGCTGAATCTGCCAGCATCCTAATTTTGGACTTCTCAGTCTCCACAACTGTAGAAATAAATCAATATTGTTTAAACCACCAAGTTCGTGGTGCTTTGTTTTCATAGCTTGAGCAAACGGACACCAGAAACTAAAACTTTAGAGATTCTATGATTAAATGTCAACCAGGGTCTGAGTGTACATAGAAAAGGAAGGTGGTGTCAAGTTTAAACTTTTGGATCAAGTTGACTATTATTTTCTGGCAAATATTTAGAAAACATTTATTAAGAGGGAGAGAGTGAACAATCCGTTCAAACGATGTTGAGTCAAACAAGATGTGGACTGAAAAGTGGTTTTCGTATCTGACAGGCTGAAAATCACTGTTGTTCTTCCAAAAAGCTGTCTTTCTCCATAAAACTCTCGTTTTTCCCATTGCAATTCAGTGGAAATATTTTAATAACAGCCTACACATTTATTCTGTGCCTGGCTCACCGATGCCAACTCAACTCTTCCTTCACTTGTTCGCTGAGCTCCAGTGCCAGCACCCACCTTTCTTCTTCACGGAGACACCAAGCTCCTCGCTGTCTTATGGGCTGTGTATTTGTTCTCCTCTCTGCCAGCTTACTTTGCCCCCAGACAACACAACCATTGCTTTAAAATCAAGTAGATCTCTTCACAGAGGCCCTCTCAGCCCAAGGAAATCATGCCTAGTCTATCATATTGTCTGTTTGTATTTCCTTTCTATTACTTTATGCAATTTAAAATAAACCTATTTCTTCTTAATTGTGTTATATTCGTCTTCTCCAAAATAAAAAAACCATAAATTTGGGACTTTGTCTTCATTTTCACTGTTTCATCAGGACTCTGCAAAGAAACTCTAGTATATTTCCAGGAAATATTATTCAACAAATAAACATGTAACTGGAGATACCTTTGTTTTTGTGAAAACAGAATAGATCTGAAATAGTTTAAGCAAATTGAAATCCGTGATTCAACACAGTTCATTTAGTTTCCAAACTTTTATCCTAAATATGGATTTCCAGCCTAATAATATGTAAGATGGGTCTTTTGCATTGCTTCAAAATCACAGCTGAAGCTAACAGCTAAAGATAGAGAACATTTGGCTGCTGGAACTTACCAGCATTCACTTAATAATCTCATCTACATATCCCACATGTGCTCGTGATAATCTTTAAACACACCTCTTCCGAGATATAGAGCACAGCATCACAGTGTACTGTGATTTGGACAGTTGCAGGCGTCAGCCTCACGGGAAATGTTCGGGAAGGCAATAGGCTCTGCCAGCCCACAGTGAGGGTGTTTCAGCAGAACTTCGAATAAGGTGATAACCAGGCCTCACACTGTGGCTGAAGACCACCTGAGCCACCAACCCGAGCTAGGCTAACTTTGCAGATATCATTCCACCGCCATGCAGACAGGAATTTGTGACAAAGTATTTCAAGAGAGCCTACTAAATGTTCTTCCTGGGAGGCATATTAGAGGTAAATATGTTTCTCTCTATCTGGAAATATTATAGCTCATCCCATCTCATTTCTGTCTCACAGCAGTTGAAGTGATGACCTACTTCAGCTGAGGACCATGCTGAAGAGACGGTAGATGACAAACAACGACATCTTTGCTACAGCAAGGCCCAGAGCAGTGGAAAGCTTCTGGGCGCCTTGCCTCTGAATGTGTTGGGCAACAGGCAAACTTAGGGTAAATGTCACACTGTGCATTAACACTTGTTACAGTTTGAAACAAGGTTAGTCCTTTTCCTTTAGTTTATGTGTTTAATCCAATCTCCAAAGTTTGAAAGACATAAAACTTGAATAAGAAGAGTGAAGAGAGTAATAAATAGATTCTGCTTTTCTCTCTCCAGTGTAGGTCTCCCAGGTCTGAGATGGGGAAACAACAAAGTTATGAATTGGATATGAAATTTAATTTTGCTAGTCTTAACTAGATTTTTAAACAATGCTGTGAAAATAATTCTTAATTACTCATTAAGAATATGATGATATGCTTAATTAAAGATTACCAAGGAATTTTTCTGGGAAATATTTAAGGGGTGATCAAAGAAAGTCAAGGTAGCATAAGAGAGAAAGCACTTAGAAAAATATATAAAGCTATTTCATACAGGCCCATTGAGCATACGTGTGTGTACCTGTGTGTTTGTGTCTATGTGTTTGTTTTAAAAGTGTGGAAAAATAAATATCTTCTAAGTCAGTGCTGCTCAAAGAATTATCGTTAATGGACCTGTGGCTACACTGGACTCATCTGACATGGGTGAACATTGTCCCTAGGGTGTGGATTGTCATATTCTTTCCGTGGTTCTCCAAATCTGGCAACAAGGGCAAACAGATTTGTTTACCTTTTTTCATGTGGATGATTTAAATGCAAGCATTCATGGAACATAGGGCCTTCTCTATCACCTTATTTGTTTTTAGTTTGAGGCAGGATTCCATTACTTTGCTAATTTGCCCAGGCTGAGCTCAAATTTATAATCTTCCCGCCTCAGCCTCTCAGAGAACTGGGATTACAGGTATGTGCACCACACCCAGTGCAAGAATATTAATTAAGAAGTCAGCCTTTCCAAGGATGCTGCAAAAATTTAGACATTTTAAAGAAGAATGTGGCATTCTCATTTTGTGGATCTGTAATGAACTATTCATTATGAAAAATATGTAAGTACTTCATCTTGTAAACATTGTGAAAACAAAATCTAAATCAAATAAGTTGAACAAAGAATATTTACATACAGAATTCCTTTAGAGAATAATTGTGTCACATGTTTCTGAGACTTGTTCACTTATTTAAATTTTTAGGAATGACTTTAAGGAGAATTATAATGATTTAGTATATCAGCATTCTTGTCTTTAGGCTTTATACAATATTGACAGACTATATTTATTCCTGCCAGTTTTAATTTATAGGATTTTTCTGCTAAGGTCATAAAATATATGCCTACTTTCCCCTTAATTTTTGGAGCAAATCTCCATAAAATATTTTTGCATCTGTCAATGATCACTTAGAAATTTTGACTATTGTGTTTTAAAGGATAACATTTACCTAATAAAATTATCTACACTTTGAAAAAAATTCAGTTGAAGCATTGAGGTACAAAGTTTGAGAAGCTTCAAGTACCAAAACTACGCAAGAAAACAAATGCTAACCAGTTTATAGCAATTCTCTATTAATTACTTACTTTCAAGTTTCTAATTTTAAGCAAAATTTTAGAAATTTAGACTTTTAGGTTGTCTTTTTCTCTAATATTGTTTATTTTATTTACATAAGATGAAATTACCCTTTGGTGCTTGAAGGTGTTTTTTCTTTTTTTAAATAGAGGGCCTTGTTTTGGTTAGGAAAATCTGTCTTGTATATAGTCTTATTGTGTGAGGTTTAGAGTCATGCCATCCAAAAACTGAGTCCCTTGAAGAAAGACAAGACTTCACCCTGTATAGTTGTTCCCTTCACCCAATCAAAAATGGCTTCCTAGCAATGGCAGCAGGGTCAATGCAAGAGAGGGCCTATACCAATACAACTACCCTATGCCAATACAACAACATGGGGAACCTGTGGAAAGCCAATAGAATTCAACATTGTCTGGATTATAGCCATATGAGAAGGTTTGTTTTTTATTTGGGGATCTAAGATTATAAAAACAATTCAGTCAATTTTCATGCAATTCTTTGCTTTAAACATGCAATAGATTTTAGCAGTGACGTGAAAATTTAATGCAAAATAAGCTACAGTATTTGTAAATCCCTTGAGATATCTTTTATCTCATGATGCCAAGTCTTTCATTCAATTAGTAATTCTTTTACTATAAGTGTTTTATGTTAGACCAGTAGCATAATGTGTTTGATTACAAGTTTCCATCATAAAACTGCTTTGAGAATAGGGAAAAATAAAATATATACAGATCTATGTGTATCTGTGTGTGTTGACCACATTACCTCAGTCAATGCTGTGTCCAGCATATCGTGCAAGTTTAATAAGGGCTAGTTCCCATAAATACTTTCTTTAGCAATTACTAAAGAACCAATTCACTGTAATCACATCTGGGTTCAGATAATATATTTTGAAACACATGAGGCATGATACTCAATCACTTTATATTTCTTAAAATAATTTTCCAAAGCACTTTCAAATTTATTATCATATATTTGCTGAAGGTCAGAAAATGACATACTGAGTATTCTGTGCTTATAATTTACAGCAATTGACTGAAGATTACTTTTTTTTGTAAAGAGGATTCTGGTCATTGCTGACTCCTGAATTTTTTTGCTCCACATTTAAGTATAATTTAAATTGCTGAAGTAGAGAAGTAGTTACTGCGTCAGACTGCAGCCTTTCTCTGTGACTCATTAAAGATTTCCGACACAGCTTTAACATGAGAAGAGATTGAATCTGATGAAAAATGATCATATACTCTCCAAATTGTTTTAGGAAATAGCTTAACAGAAATTATTCCAAAAACTCTAAAACATGCTGAGGAGCCGTCAGATTTAGCCTGAACAAAAGGAAAAATGAGCAGAAAAATCCTATTATAAGTGATAAAATAAGAGGAATTAGATTACACTATAAAGAACATTAATGATGGTTTTATGTGTAAAAGTTATATCCTATATCTACAAATTCTATTAACTGTCATATGTATATACCTTACATTTATATATTTCCCTCCAAATGCTTTACCACCTTCTTACATGAGTGAAAGAGAAAGTCAGGAGTGGCTTAGTGGTAGACCAGAAGGTTAGGATGATAGGCCAAGAGATCAGAAAGCCCCTGATGTGGAAAACTATCACTATGTATAGAATGGCATGCTTCCACATGAGCAGAATGAGATCCCCCATAAAGTGACAAAATTAGAATATTTACATGAAATAAGAAATTGCTATGAGGAAGGAAAAAAACTATACTTTTTAAAATTCTCACTCATAGTCAATTTATAGACATTAATTTTGGATGTCATATAACTGAGAAACACCTCCCACTAGCTCTGTTTCAGAGCAAATTTCCACACCACCCTGATGTGCATGTTATAATGTTTGTATAAATTGCCTCCTGAGGACCTGAAAGCCACTTTTGCTGCAAACACTGGCTCTTCTCTTGAACCTATAGAAGTACAGTAGTTCCATACAACGGAGATAAGACATGGCATCTTTCCCTTCATATTGCATCTGTTCTGTCTCCTTTTTGGTTTCAACCCTTAGGCTAAATTTTACTCAGTTCTGCATACAGACTTCTTCAAAGGCCACAAAAGCTCAAGACTATGAAGTCCTGCTGCCCTGGCAAAATGTGCAGATCCACAAGGTCAGGCTGTCTAAATAGGTGGCACCAGCTAAATAGAAATGACAGTCCTTAGGATGGATTGACTATGACCACAAGGTGATCTAAGTCCTTCACAAAGAAGGGACATTTGAACCTGTGCCCTTGGACAACAGACATTATCAAATTTATCTCATTCTGGCAGATAAAATAAAAAACCAATGCTATCTTTTTTTGTGAGTAGTTGCTTTGTCACAATTTTTGTTTGGTAGTGAGAATTGAACTCAGGACCTTATGTTTGCCAGGCAGGCACTTATGTCACTGAGCTATATCCCCAGCTCTGCTTTGTCACTCTCTTGACCAATTGCAGACCCTAGTCAGTGAGTGGGAAACCCTTTGTCCTCAATAAAAGTTTGCCTGTGCAGGAGTGTGTGTGCTTGCCATATACAGTCAAGTCTTGTTTCTACTATCTCTAGGTCAAATATACTGCCATGGTTTTGAGGACTTCATAACATATCATAGGAGAAACTACTGAAGGATAGTATTACTCTGAAAAAATAAATATCAGAAAGACACTCAATATCACAGTATTAGTACTGGCCTACTCAAATGAAGTTCTAAGAAATTAGAAAACATTGACTATAGTTGTTAAAATAAATTCAATAAGTCCCCTTCCTGCAGCTACCCTAGCCCATCATATTACACTTGTTATTCTTTCCCCAATGTACCGACCTCCTTCCCACAGCGGATTCCACAGAGAGTGTGTTCTGAATGCCTGAAATAACTTTCTTCCATAAGTTGTGTATGGCTAGCTATTTATTATCATTCATATACCTGCTTCCTGTGTTTAAAAACAAACTTTTATGATCAACACATCAAAAAGTGTCAGTGAGTGAGGATGCATTACCTGCATCTGTTTAATTCCAACATTATCTTTGCATTTCCATGGCATATTTTACTTAAATACAAATGTTACTATTATTTATGTGGGGGTTTTATTGCCTTTATACCATTTCCTCATTGTCATAGCAAATAAGTGTTATTTCACAGGAGCATGGCTGGTTTTTCATCTTGTTCTTCTGTTACTTTTCAAAATGTAACTTCTTTACAATATTTACAAAGAAGAATGAGTTTTTAAAAGACAAAGCTCATAACTTCCTCTTTAGCAGAATGTGAAGTATCTGACAATGGCAATCTTCAAGTAATACATGTTTCATTTAAAAATAGTTCTAGATCCACAACATCTTGTTGGGAACAGAGGCTTTCCACACACCCTCACACAGCTTCCCTCGTATGCTGTGTACTAACATGTGCTGATCCATACATCTCCCAACATCTCTGTGTGCATCAGTCTCTATCGGTATTAAGCTAATAGGAGTTCTTACCAATGTCTTAACTGTTATCCAGTGTCTGTTAATAATTTTATTCTCCCCTCTTTGCTTACCTATAGTTTTCCATTATGTTACCTGTAGTTGTAACTTTCAGGTTTCTTCCCTCCCCTGTGCATGTAGTTACTGCTGTAGAGAACTTCCAGACTGTTGACATGTCTCGCTGGCAAAGAACTCTGCCAGTTAAAATACAGTGCATGTGTAGTTCCTTTTGTCTTTAGCAGTATATTCTTCATTTATTTCTACATTTAATTAGGTCAATACATTTTGCACAAAAATCCTTCAGTGGGGTAATTTTATGCATCTAAAATACAGTTAAATTATTTTTATGGTCTGTATTGCACTCTTTTTTCTTTTCTTTTTTTTTTTTTTTGCTACTCTGGACCTGTTATCTATGTTTATTTCAAGGGGAATGGGGGAAGGGGAGTATTGCACTTATAAACTCATTTTTAAACTGTTTATATTTAACAAAAGTTAAAATTCATAATTTGGGTAGTGTGATAAATTTCAACAAATGCAGTGTCATTCATCTGAAACTATAGTCTCATAAATAATCATTTTATCTTAAAAATCTGTGTTACTCATTCACTGGCCCCACCAGTCTTCCTTTGTAAAAAGTTGGGGCAACATATATTGTTCTAGTTTCAACAGTTTTAACTTTTTCTGGAAGGTCATGAAAATAAAGTTATACAATATATAGCTTTTTCAGATTGACCACTTTACTTTGTGAAGGGCACTTCAATTTAATCCATGCAGTTACATGACTTAATAGCTCTTCCCACTCAATGCTGAAAACTATCTCATATTATGATGTGTCAGAGTGTGTTGACACACTCATCTGCTGAAGGGTATCTTGCTGATTTACCTTTGAGGAAATACTAAGTATAACTCCAGTGAATATTCATGTACAAGTCGTTGTGTGTATAAAAGGTTTTAATCTCTTGGGAAAAGACATGAAAACCTGACTGCTGGGATATGTAGTAGGATTCTGTGAAGTTATACACCATGTCATCCACTGTTTTACAAAGTGTGTACTCTTTGCAATTTACCTGACTGATGAATGAAAGTTATTTTTTCTTTCACTTCTTTGTTACCAACTGACATTGTCTGTCCTTAGGCTTGTGAACACTTTAGCAGGTTTGTAATGGCATCTCATACTCTCCACTGGCAGTGTCCTACTGGCAAGCGATGCCTGGACACCTTCGATGTGCTTATTTGTTCTTTGTATATCTTTTTTCATCAGATGTCTAGACAGAACTATATCTATTTTTAGTTGTTTCTCTTTTTGTGGATTTTTAAGAATTCATTATATATTTTGGATATAGGTTATATGTTTCATCCATGTTTTCTCTGTTTATGAGTTTCCCTTTCATTCTCCTTAAAGTATTTTTTCACAGAAGCAACACATTTTTTATAATAAACTCTAATTCATGAATTGATTATTTGGGGGACTGTGTTTCTGTGTATTATGAAAACACTCATAACCAGCCCCAAGTTGCCTAGGTTTTCTACTTTCTTCCTAAAGTTTTATAGTGTTGTGTTTTACACTTAGTTGTATGATCTATTATTAAATAATTTTTTTGAAATTTTATGATCTCTGTCAAGAACTATTTCTTCATATGAATATTGACTATTGTACTCTTATTTTTATAGACTGTTTTCTCCATTTAAAATTTCTATTGTTTCATTAACCAATTAGCAGTATTACTATATTTCTAAATACAGACTCTTAATTTTTATATCAATCCATTTGTTTGTTCTTTCATGAGAATCATGCTATTTTGATTTAAAGGAAGTCTCAAACTCAGTGATCAGAATCCCCGACTTTGTCCTTATCCTTTCATAATGAATTGCCTTTTCTAGGCATTTTGTTTTTCTATATAAACTTTATAACCAGTTTATCAGTATCTACAGAGAAAGAAGTATCTTCATGAGATTTTAATTTGGATTGGGTTGAATCTATTAACAACATTGATTCTCCTAATCTATGAGCACAGAAGATCTCTTCTATTTATTTACATATTTTTGTTTCACCAGATAATTTTCCACATGTAGACACTGCACATGCTTTATTAGACTTAAATCTAAATATTCCAGCCATCATTTGTGAAATATATGGACTTTTACATTTTAATTTCCCGAAGCTCATTAATCATTATAGAAAATTGACTTTTGTACATTAATGCTGCACCTTTTGATGAGGTTTTCCTTCTTCTTTTATTCACAGTTGTTTTCCCACTGAAATTTTTAGTGGTCTTTATATTAGACAGTCACTTCATCTGTGAATAATACCAATTTAATTTTTTTCCTTCCCTTACCTGTGTCTGTTTTATTTCTTTGTCTCACTGACGTAGATGAGGAGGGCTGAGAGAGGACCTCCTCTCTTTATTAATGACTTTAGAAAAAAGCAACAATTTCTCAACATGATGCATAATGCTAACTGCATGATTTTGGGGCAGGCATTTTTTATGTCAATAAATTCTTTGTGTATCACCTTTGCTGAGTTTTTAAACATGAACAGATGCGACATCTCTTCAAGTGGTTTTTCTGCATGAATTCATATGACCATATAATTTTTCTTCTTTAGCGAGCGTATTGATGGGGTTTGTATGATTGATTGGATTGGAATGTTGAACTGACCTTGTTCACCTGAAGTACATCATACTTTGTCATCATGTTTAGATTTATTTACACATGCTCTGACATATCTTGCATAAGTGAGTTGATTTAATATCTTTGGAGAAGTCCTACATCTGTGATCCAGCAAGTTCTCATTCTGCATTTTATACTTTTTCTGTATTTTTCTGGTTTTGATATTAAGGTAATGTTAACCTTATGAAATGAGGGAAGAAATTTTCCTCCATTTGTATTTTCTACACAAAAGTATAGAGAATTGACAATTTTACTTAAATAGTTCTTAGAATATATGTTATATTACCATGGATTTTTACCGCTTTCCTATTTGAAAGGTTATTTATAAGAGAGTTCACTTTTTTAACAGATGTAAGCCTATCAAGGTGATGTAATTTAATTTATGAATTTTGGCAGTTTTTTTCATGAAATTCATTGTTTCTATATAAGTTATCAATTTTGGGGGCATACACTTATTAAAAGCATTTTTGTTACCATTTTAGTATCTTTTGGATCAGTAGATGTCAAACCTCTTTTCATTTCTGATATTGTTCATTTTTATATTCTTGCCATCTTTTACTCTCTCCCTTCTTATTTGTATAAGACAACTGGGGTTCTACCAATTTTACTGTCCTTGAAGAAAATCATTTGGTTTCAGTGATTTATCTTTGTTATTTTCTCTTCTCTATCTAATTGATTTTCTGGTCAAATATTTATGTCTTGTCTTCTACTTTCCATAAAGTATTCTGTCATACCTTATGAAGATATTTCTATAATACATTTTATTTATCGGTACCTTCTAACAACTCCATGCCTTGTTACCATTATTACTCTAAATAAATACTGGACAGATTTTCAAGGTCTATTAAGAAGTAGCAGAAAAGATTTTGTGTTCATTTCTTCATCTCTAATTCTATTCCATCCTTTTTCTGAACCCAAGTTAATGATATCTCACATTATCTATCTATCTCTCTAGAGAAATTTTTCTAATATTTCTTGCAAGGTAATTATACAAGTAATTAATTTCCAGAAATTATGAGTTTATACACTTTTGATGTTTCCTGTGGTAAAGTTAAGGATTTTTTTCCTTCAACATTTTACATATTTCATCCATTGTCCCCTTACAGAGTTTCTGATGAAATTTCTGGTATAATCTTATCTGCATGCTTGCAGGGGTTAGTTTTATTCTTCCTTTGAGAACTGCTCTTGTTTGGCAGGGGATTGAGACAGAGTCTCACATGTAGTTCAAGATGCCCTGGAACTTACTATATAGCCCAGGCTGGCCTTAAACTCCTGGTAATCCTCCTTCCTCAGCCTCCTGAGTGCTAGGGTTACAGACATATGTCGTCATACCTGCCTTCATTTACATTTTTAAAACTTAAATTTCTCAACATATTGCTCATAGTTATTTTAAACACTTTGCCAAATTGTTCCAAAATCTTTGTCACATCTAAGTGAAGTCAGATGCTTTCTTTGTCCTTTCAGACTTTGCCTTTTTGTTACAGTTTAACTCGATTTATTGTTGAAAAGTGAGCCTGTTAAAGAAACTGAGATACACTGCATTGATAGTGAAGACTCACAGTAACTAGGCCAGGAAAGTGATGTTTTAATATGTGTCATAACTGCAGTGAAAAAGGGTTCCAGTTGTCCCCCTGCCTTGTTTAAGTTTCACTCCTGCTAGCTTTGAGCTGTCTCAAAAATTCCTTAAATAAGAAAGAGGCCATATCATCATCTACTCTAATCTTCTGTTACTACACGACATCTGTATTGGTGATGATCGGGGAAGGATACACTGTTCAAGACCATCTTCAAATCTATGTTTTGTTGGTCAGATATCCCTTCCTATGACTGCAACGTATATAAATTTGCCTACATTTTAACCCTTAAACAGATCAGAGGATGGAAGCAGGGAAATTCCTTAGATCAGATAAGGCTGTAATAAATTTTATTTTATCTAGAAATCTGACCTTTATTGTGTAAAATACAATGAGCCTATTTTACAGGGATGACTTTTCTTTTACTCCTACCAAGCTCCAACTGCTTTATTTTTATTTTTATTTTTATTTGGCCTTTATTTTTTACTGTGAGAACTTGATGGTGTTTCTAGAGGCAAAAACCCAGGAAAGTTGGGTACTTTGAGCCTGAAATTCAGGCCCAAGGATTTCTTACACTAGCCCACGCTAAGCCTCCAGAAATTCATGAAGAAATGACTGTGAAAATGTTTCTATCAGTTTACGGCGCCAGAGGCTCCGATCCAGGTAAACTATTCTCAGTTGTAATTATCTATGTTTGCTTTTGTTCCCAGATATTTTGAGGAGGAGCATTTTCTCTGTGGCCTCAGTTCTCTGAGAGATCTGACAAAAGTGATGGTTTTCAATTTGCTTACTCTCTTCTATTTTTGGCTGTGAGAACAGAAGGGGTATTTCCAAACTCTGCACTAGAGATTTGAAACCAAATACCGATTATGTTTTTGGATGTTTTGTTTTATATTTATTAATTATCATTAAGCCCCTCCTATGTACCACCGCCAGGTGACAAGAGACATGGGAAAAACTCCTCTTTCACAGCTCTGGTCTCCTTTCCGAGTTGTTCAGCTCTTTCCTTTGGAGCGTAGCCCTTGTTACAGAAAAGTTCTGGTATATTTCACAATGTTTATTCTCTCTCGGTTTTGCAGATCTGATAGAATCATTTTGACATTTTCACTATGGGAAAGTGGTAGGTTTCCCAGGAGAAACCTATAATATTCTGCTTTTTAAAATACCATGGACTCAGTGGTTTAAGAGGCAGAAATTAATTTTCTCACAGATTAGAGACTGGAAGTTAGAAATCAGAGTGATGGGATGGTTCATATCTGACAGAGGCTTCCTTTCGGTCTTGAATATAGCTGCCTCCTTGATGTGTTCTCCCATGTCTGTCTTCCTATGTGTCTGTCTATGTCTCTGTCTGTCTGTCTATCTATCTATCATATACCCATCTCCAGCATCTTCTTTTTCTGATGAGGTCACAATGTCATCAAGAGTACATAGAGGTACTCTAATGATGTGATCTAATCTGGTGCTAGATACCTGCAAAAGAGCCCACCACAAGATACTATCACATGGGGGTTACCGTTTGTTACTGTCTGCGCTTCTCTAGCTGTTTGTGTGGTTTGCAGAATTCTCCCAGGATGCTTTGAGGTTCTCAGCTCAGTTACTTCGCCATTTTGTTTCTCTGTTTCCTCCTTTGCTGATCAAAGGAAAATTGAATTTAATCTCTAAATTGATAATTGAAGTTGATCAAAGTCACATAGCAAATTTTAAATATGGGAACATTTAATAACTAAAATATTTAATAATTTGTCAACATTAGCTCTAGAATTAAGTGCATCATAGTTTTGTTAAAATTTTTATGGGATAAAGTGTATGAAATTTTAAGATTAGGCTATAAAACATTTGTACCTAAGGGGTCTATCCCAATGTCTATCCACATTGATTAGGATTTAGATTCAATAAATTCCATAGGCAAAAGTAGAAAATGTAAAGTAGTAATTTAGAGAAACATGAGTTCATTATCTGACAAAGCAAAAATCTGGCAGAACAAGGTGGGCTTCACAGAGCCCAAGACTGCTGTGACTGACCCAAACTACATCGCTCTTCCTTTGCCAGTCAAAACGCAGTCTCACCTTCGTGTTTGCGAATCCATAGCCTCACATGACCTTAGGATACATCTGGGTTATCGAAGGTGAATAGCCATAAATAACAGAAGTTGAGATTGCACCATTGTGTTGATCTTATCTTGTTTCCACTGGCCAGGACAAACTAAAACGATATTTCTCAGGTGCAAAGGAGAATGAGGACAAATATTTTAATTCATATCCTTAAATTGGAGGGACAGAGGGAAACAAGGTGGGGGGTGAAGAACTCCCAGCCCTGTAACCGGTGTACTACAAGTCAGGGGTGTTTTTCACCTGTGTAAGCTGATTATCTCTATTCTCTGCAATCAATTTATGTGACTCACTCATGAAGTGGTGCAGTGCCATTGTCTCTGCTTCAAACTCGCTTCTACTCACTTGGGCCTTGTAACTGAGACTGTGCACCTTTCTATTTTGCCAGAGGCCTTCCTGTCAGCCTATCTCTGACAATAGAGGGCGCTGGAGAAAGACTGGTGGCCAGAAGGGAGATTTACTGCTTCTCTTTTTCTTTCTGTTGTTAAGCAGTCGCCCTTCAGTCTGTGCTTGGCAATTGCACCCATTTCACAGGCTTTTTAGGGTTTTACTTGGCACAAAACTAGCTCAGTCATACTCCTCAGGAGCCCCCTAGCAGCTGGCTTGTTCTCAGCTCTGCAGGTGGCTTTATCCCCAACAGTTTCCCTAATATTAGTGGTACAACTGGGGTCTCAACTCTGAGAGAATCCTCTTCTAAATTCTGAGAATGTAATAATACTAATCTATTCTCTCCGTTCTCTGCTCTTAAAGAACAAAGCAGCTTTGGGGACAGGGGTGTTGCATCTGTGTCCATTAAGGGCCCCTTATTTGCTTTTCCAGTTTTCCAATCCTGATAAACAATTATCTTACTAAATTCTCACATTTTTGTTAAATTTGTGCCTCTGCTGAAGATCATGACTGACATTAAAACTAGGTCCCCTTACCTCTACTTGGGATAATCCTGAAGAGGTGACTCAATTCCCAAACTCTTCCTGGGTTTAGCTGAAAAGCAATGTTTTCTCTTCTCCCTACCTTCCATAAAAGAGGCTCTGCGGGTTGATCTTACCAAGCCTCTGTGCCAAAACAGATGAGATAATAAGGAATTGACAGAGACTGAGACTTGGAATAAGAACAGATCAGCCACCATAGAGCACTCAGAACGTTGAGCTCTGAGCTCGCACCCTCCCTGCACAGTAGAAGCTCAGGACCTTCCTGCACTGGAGCAGTCTTCTGTTATGCAGACACATTGTGAGGATCAATTGAACCCCGGTAGTTATCTTAACCTGGATGCCCACTCACCTTAAAATATGCCACAATGAATGCTTGCCCTTGGACACATTGATTCTAAAATCAGATTTGAATATATATAAAACAGAAAAATACAAAGTAGTATTTTGGAAGTATTATTTTTTTTTCTTTTGCTTTTATGACAGGGCTTTGGTGTTTCTCAGGCTGATCTCAAAATCCTGAGTGCAAGTTACCCTTCTGCTTCCACATATCCAGTAGCTAAGACTACAGGCATTGTCTTCCATGGCTAGTTTAAAGAAATTTTTAGTTAATGCTTAATTGTTTGATCGATTTTGCATTTCCATGTCTGGTGATCTGAGCAACTACTTTGTTTTGTTTTGTTTTGTTTGCTTCTGGTACTGGGAATTGAACTCAGGCCCTTGCACTTGCCAGGCAGGCACTTGTGCTGCTGAGCTATATCCCTGACCCACGAGCAACTACTTTGAAGACAACAATATGTATTATATTATTGTTAATTTGTTATTGTTGATTTGTTAATTGTTAATTTCCTATCATCTTGTTTTGAAATCATGTCATTTATGTTGCTTTTTGTTGTTTTGTTTTTGCCTTTGTGTTTGTTTTTTTCTCTTTGCAAAATTTTTAAAAAGGTTATAAATATTTTGACTATGTTGGAGAATAGATTCTAAGGGCTCTCAACCAATGAAATAAAGTAGAATGTTTACATTGAATTGAGCCAAATTTACTCATTTGTGTACTTAGATGGATTCTGGATTGAATATCTTACATAATTTAGTCAGAAGTTAAGAATTAAGTAATTGATGGACTAAAATTGAAATCAATATTGGCTTACATCTAATGAAGCTAAGGTGCCAGATCTCCCTCTCTTAATGTTGATGATAACATCCAAAAATTTAGCAGGACAGGGGCATTTGTGTAGTTTATTAAACCTTCCAAGAAGTTCCAGGTGATATTCACATGTAAAATACAGTTAATGGGGGGAGCACTATCATGCCAGCCCTTTTGAGAGATACCTGTATAGACTGACTATGAACATCTGAAATGCTAACGTTCAGACGTTCTCCTTGATGTTACTGTGATCTTGGGACTGTGGAATAGCAGAGACCAAGTAGCAGTGAGTCCTTCACTGTCTTTGGCAAGACTGGCACATTTCCCATAATGGAAAACAGAGACAAAGCAGTGACCAGTGACTTACTGAGAAGGGTTTCAAGGGACTAAGTGAATCCATTGTTCCCAGGAATGGAAAATGGGGATTGTTATGTACAATCAGTGAGTACATTGGCTGCTGACTGCTTCTTTGTAACACATTCTGATAAACAGTGATTTTAAGCTACACATATTTATTGTATTATAGTTCTGAAGGGCAAAAGCTTCAAAATCATCCTTCACCTGGACTGTGTCTCTTCTGGCTCTAGGGAAGAACCACTCTTGCTCTCCCTGATTCCTACACTCATCAGTGTTGCTTGACTCCTAGGCCATTTCTCCACTTTCATGCTTCAAGAACAATAGCTTAATATCTTCAAATTTCTTTTCCTCTATCCCTGCCTTTCTGTGATCTTTGTGTTAATAATCACTTCTTACTTCCCTTTAATTCCACTTTCACATGTCCTTTTCTGACTTGGTCCTTAAAGCCACCCTTACACAGAATCTTGTGATCACACTACATTTTCCTGGAGAGTCCAGGAAGATCTCAGAATCTCAACATGGTCAATCACATGCGTACATTCTCCTTGTCCTTTAAGGTAGTATATTTGCAGATTTCAGGGATTAGATAGAGATCTTTGACAGGCAGCATTATTGAGCCAAGCAGAAATAATACTTTTACTCCCACAGATTCATGTTTGACCCACATACAAAATGTGTTCACCCCATCTCCACATGTCTATAAAATTTAACAATGAATAACACCAACTCAAAGTTCAAAACATCCTCTAAGTCTCATGAATTTAAAAGTTCCAAAGTTATTTAACTAAATTAACAAAATCAGGTATGACTGAGGTTCCAGACATGATCTGTCCTTAGGGAAGTTTTACAGCCATGAAGTTGTAAAACTAGAAAAATAAGATACCTACTTTCCAATCACAGTGACTAGACAAAGACAATAGGCAATACTGCTTTTTTAAAAAGACTCATGAGAACAAAATATTTGAAATCAAATTGGGTAAACTATATTCAGTTTACTGACTAAGAGTAATCTTTTAGAGACCAGGGATTTTCCAAGTTTGTGAGAACAGTCTCATAAGCCAACCTTCTCATTTAATGAGGGATAGTACATTTTGGAAGTTGAGGTTTATTCATTTGTATATTTCCCATAAAATGTTGGTAATCTGTAATACTTTAATCCTTCCTTAGGCTTTTTTGGAGTGTATGACTCTTTACTACTTTAAATCCAAGCTTGTAAAATTCCCTAATATTCTTAAGAATTCTGTGGATCTCTGAGGCATTTCTTCAGATTTATGGTATTAGTTATGAGGCTAAATCTTTACTAGGTACTTTCATCTCTATTCCTAGTTTCTACTGAGATACCTATGGGGATCCACAAGTCACCTGTCTAATTGCTTTTAGAATCCCACTCCACAGTTGGATAAATTCATTTATTGATTTTGCTGAGGCACAAGCAAAATCTTCTTCAATCATACACTTGATATTTTCCACAGAAATCGTTTTTCTAATGGTATATGTCTTAATTTTAACACCTTTTATAATCTTGATAGTGTGGGAATATTCCAAAAATCCTTAATTTCTAGTTGTTCTTGGCATAACATTCTTCATCTATCTAATATTTTACTGTAAGGAAAAAGAATAATTCCAGCAAGTTCAACATTTTTCACTGAAATTTCCTTAACTAAATACAAATATAGTCCACCTAAATGAAGGAAACAGTTTTGTTAAGCTCTCTGCCACTGTGTAATTAGAATCTTCTGTCCTCTAAATTTAAATAACTTTTCTCATTTTCTTCTGAATGATTTTAATTTTTGCTAACAGTATATTTGTGAAAATTTAGGCCTGCCTACATATTTAGAGCAGTGATCTATCAGCCTGGATAGAATAGAAACTTCTGGCTTTTAATTTAGTTTATGGAACAAAGCAACTTCTTAGAAACATGACAGAAGACTCCAGGATGACCTCAAAGTTGTGTCATTTAAATACTCCTCCAATCCTTCCTCAGAGGTAACTGTAATCACTCAGATGTAATTTCATGAAGAGAAGGAAGAAATTAGGCTGGCACTAAACTGACAAATCCTTGAAAACCTAAAATGTCACCATAGTCTACTTGGTCAAAGGAGGCTTTTCTGATGACTAGTTCACAAAAAGATTGCTATGCCTAAGCACATGGCAACATGGATCTAGGAAATCTGCAGGCTAATCCTATGGTTATTTCCCCAGTTGCTGAATATTTAATTGAATTGCCATGTACCCTAGACTTTTCACTTACTGCAAAATAAAAATCCCATAATAGGTCTTATGTCTAGTTGGTATGATGAAGTCATAAAAATCAGAAGGGTATCTAGTTGGAAGAAAAATGATAAAAGAGCATTGATTTTATTTTTAGTACTATCAGTAATTTAATCTAGACATGAAATTAGATGGCTCTTATAAAATCACAATGAAAACTATAAATGCTGGTTAGGAGAAGCACAGTATCTACAAGACCATTATTAATGATAAAGCCAAGACTTTCACATCAGTGAAGGGCTGTGGAGAATATGCTTTCACTTACAACAAAAATGACTGATGCTGAGAGGAGGAAAAATCTGAGGTGGAACATTTTATACATAAAAAATCATTATATTTTGTGTAAAATCCATTAAATTTTCATTATTGTAGCCCCATTCTAAATCTACATATTGAAAAAATGAATGGATACACTAAATTGAAGGATTCACCCCTCTATATCTTTCACAGTATTAAAATGGTTATTATCTCTATATTACAATGGTTAGTCCCATTCTTCTGTTTTCAATTCTTAGTATTTCAGCTCCAAAATTAATGGAGAGTGCAGTATGTCCCTATGTCAGTGTGAGTACAGAGTCACAGCTGTGAGGAGCAGAGTGCTGGAGGCCAGTTCAGTAAGAATCCCACCCACAAGGGAGGTCGCAGCATGGTGCCAAATTCTGATGCACAACGCAGGATAAACGTCTCAATTTCTTTCTGATCACACAGACACTATAACTGACACGTGCATGTTAAAGGAGGAAAAGTTTATTTGGGCTCATGGTTTGTAAAGGTTTCAGTCCACAGTCATCTGGCTCTAAGGTAGGGCAACATGGCAAAGGAGAAATATTTAATGGCATGGCAGACAGGAAGCAGAGCAGAGATCAAGGGAGGAGGAGGGATATGCACCACCCTAGATCTCTGCTACAGTGATCCACTTCTTTCCACGAGGCTTGTTTCACTTCACGGCATCACATCCACCAATAAACCCATCAATGGCCAAATCCAGTGGCACGCAGCCATGATTCAGTCATCTTTCAAATGCCCCAACTATGCGTTCATGAGGCTTTGGGTGGACTCCTTGACATAAGCCATAACAGTGAGTAGTGCTTCTCTGAAGGAAAGACCAGGCAGGTAGTCAAATCACAAATGAGAAGTATGATAAATTACATATTTAGGTACTCACAAAGTAGTTCTGGACAAATACTCAGCAAACTACAGAGACAGAAAGAATAATTTTGAAGTAGTGAAGCCTGGAAGACATGTTCATCAACTATTCAAAGTGAATATCAACTGTAATGGGAAAAACAAAATCAGGTATAATCTGGTAAAAGGCAATCAGGAGAGAATATCACTTTAGATGCCTTCTTAAAAAAATGTATAAACTAAATAATTTCCTGAGGAAACAAGACAAATCTGAATAGAAGAACATTCAATAAAACGAGTGATGTGTAATCAATCTTAAAATAAGGCATGAGGGAATATTCATATTGAACGAGATCAAATAAGCCTGACATTTAAATGCAACATGTCATTTGGAACTGGATTCTGCCCTATAAATAATATCACTGGGGCAAGTGATAAAAATTCAGAGAAGATATGTTCTGTAAGCTATCATTACATACAGTTGCGGTTAAGGTCAAATGAGAAAATTAGGATTTGGCACAGAGATTATTCATATTTTAAATATTAATTGCAATCTGGTTTTATTCATTTATGTATATGTTTGTATGTTTTTTATTCAGTCAATATTCTCTTTATTAAGCAAAGATTTTTCTTTCCCTATGTCAGATACAATGGAAAGTTGAGAACTGTTTTGCATTACTTTATGATAAGTAGTCAGCACCAGGGAGAAGGGCTGATGCATGATGGGTAAGAAGGAGACCAAGGTGTATGCTGGTCCAGCATTCTCTGTGTATTTCTCCCTGTTAAAATGGAGAAAGTAAGGGCCACTGCACCAGGAGCAGACCATGTGCACTTTTAAATTTAATGCAGAAAAATAGAGGGATTTTATTAAAGTTCACTTTCACAATGTCTAAATTGTGGCCATAAAGAAAAATCCAGAGAAAAGAGTCAGACACAATTGACATTCAATAAACAACCAACAGACTAGAATTTCTGGATGAGGTCCAGTATTAGGAATCTTGAACGATGAAGGTCTTTGAATTTTGTGCATCATTACAGTTGTCTCTGTGCTTAGAATCACGCAGCTTTGTTGAATGATGATATTAAAGAAAATGTTTTTATTATTTTTATTACTTTTCTAGGACTGTCATAACAAAGCTTCACAAACTGGTAGGTTACATCAACTTAAATTTATTATTTCATACTTCCAAAGACGTGAAGTCCACAGGTAGCATGTTAGCAAAGTCAGATACTATGGTGAGAGTCCGCTCCCTGCCTCTCTGCTGATTTCTCACAGATTGCTTAAAATCCTTAGCATTACTAGATTCATAGAAACGGCAACTTTATATCTGCTCTTAGGTACATATATTGTTCTCCTGGATAAACGTGTCCAAATTTGCCCTTCCTATAAATACACTGGTGATGCTGTGTTAGGGTCCCTACAGTCTACTGTATGACTGAACTGTGTCATAACTAATTAAATGTGTAAATCCCTTATTTTTAACTAAACTGTAATATTCTGAGGTAATGAGAGTTAAGATTTTAATATAAATTCTGAGGGACATAGCTCAACACATAATAGCTATTTGGCCCAAAATTTGAATGTTCAGGTGAGGTGATTTGCATGTATCAACTTAACCAGGCTAAGATATCCCCAGATAGGTGATAAAATACCGTTTTGAATGTCTCTGAAGGTGTTTCTAGAAGACATTAACATTTAAAAGCTTGAAGAAGGACTATTTACCCTGATCAGTGTGGGGAAGTATCGTCTAATTCTTCATCCAGTGTACAGAGCCCTAAACTGAACAAAGGGAGAGAAACGGTGAGCCTTCTCTCTCCCTGCTCTGGAACTGGGACGTCCTGATTCTCTTACCATCTTTTGGAAGAGTCTTTTTCAGCCTACTTAAAATTTCTTTGAAAATATTTATGAACACAGAAGACAAGTGAAGCCACGTGAACACAAACATAGATGTAGAATATACCTGTATCTAAAAGCTGTAAAAGTTAGATTAAAGGGCTATTCCTAAATCGAGGAAGATAGTTTGATACTAAAGACAAGTCAAAAAAAGGAATCAAACATTGGATTAGAATGCAATGACTCTTCCGTGGGGATGCCATTAAATAAATTTATATATATATATTTTTTTAATTATAGAAACATCTTATTTATTTATTTATTTATTTATTTATTTATTTTTGTCTTTTGGAGGCAAGGTCTCACTATAGAGTTCAGGCTGGCCTTGAGCTCAGTTTGTAGCCCAGGCTGGTCTTGAACTTGTGATGATCCACCTCAGCCTCCAGAGTGCTGGGATTACAGGCATGTACCCCACACCCAGCCTATAGAGGTATCTCAATGGCAAAAAAAGGAGAAGAAAAAAGGAAACAATCTCTTAAAAACTTCAAAATCCTAGTATGGTAATCCCAGCACTCTGAGAGGTTGAGGCAGAAGGATCTAAATTCAAAAGCAGCTTGTGTAACAGTGAATGAGCAATACCTCATTGTTCATCAAAAATAAGAAGAGTTAGGGATGTAACTAGTTGAACGCCCTGACTTCAGTCCCCAGTGCCACAAACAAATTTTAAAAAAGCTTATTGATAATGATTTGGAAATTGTAATCAAACTGTCAGTGAGATAGCCAATGTATATTTGATGAATTGCAGGGTTTTATTTTGTGGAGTATGTTTCTTAGGGAAAAAAATCCTAGAAAATTAATTTTCCAATTTAGTTTTAATCCAAAATAAAATAGGATACCTTAAAAATAGAACAGAGTTCTTCTGCTAGGATATAGTTGACTCAAATAAGTTCGCAATGTTCATATTGTAACCTGTAAATTAAGTGGACTATTATTGCCTTTAGATCTACCACAGCAACAACCATAAGGAGAGAAACTGTATTATACCATATACAGAGGTTGAAAATAAAGCAATCTTTATAGATAGCTAAAAAGACAGGATCAAAGTCTTACAACTCTGGCTCTAGCTTCCATGTTTAAAAGCTTAGAAGTCATCATGACTATTCCTTACAAGAAACACGAATGTCTTATTTCCAGTGTACCCAGGCTTCCCATTCTAGAGCCTTTGGCATCATAAAATAATATGAAGATTTACATGTTAATTTTAGTAAATCCTGAAGGTTCAGTGTGGACTAGCTTGCAACTGAGAAACTCATAGAGCTGACAACCTTAGGGAGGACACCATGACCTTGTGGACTTTACTTCCAGTAACTCCAGTGGGCTTCTAGCAAAGAGCCTTTATACTTAGAAACTGCTGAGGATGGGGACAGGGGGAATAAAGTAACCACTGGGAGAAAGATACAGAACTTTCTTCATAATAAAGAGATTAACTTTCAGAGACTTGAATTACCAGAGCTTCGTCCTATAGCTCTGGGGAAAGAAAATCCCTCTCATTCATTGCCTTAATTATCCAGAGTTAACAAATAAGAGATTCCTACTAAATATTGAGATTTACTCAACACCTGACCACAGCAGCAGAAGAGGAGATGAAAACGAAGAAATAGAGTCTGTATTATTTTTAGCAGTAGAAAATATTTTTTAAAAACAAGTGCTACTGTTAGCCAAATTAACCAAACAGCTGCATATTAGAGGTCTCATTTGACATTATTAATATATTCCTGTCTCTGAATTCAGTTGAAATTCATAAGTAGCAATCTTCTTATGCTTATTCATGCATAAGTGAATAATAGTAACACTAGCACATGTTATTAATATAGTAAAAGCAGTGTTGTACTCAGGGTATCTAAGCAGCACAGTAACATTACAGAAATGCTTATGTCAACTATGAAACAACAATGCTAGGCACAGTGTACCAGCAGTCCCAACTCCTTGGAAGGCCGAAGTGTAGCAGTTCCAGGACTGCCTGGACACAGCAAGATCCTGATTTAAAAACAAAATAAAACATCATATAACACAGGGTTTCCATTTCCAAATACAATGCTGTGTTTGGATGAAGGGTTACTTTACACTGCATTAAATCTTACATATAAAACTTTTCTATCTATCTATCTATCTATCTATCTGTCTGTCTGTCTGTCTGTCTGTCTGTCTATCACCTATCTTGACTCCACCATGGATGGTTGGGGAAGTATTTGGCTGAATGGCTTTTTAAAATGTATCTTCCAGAGTCTTCTGCTTCATGAACATTTTTGTCTTATAAATTTCCCTTTGATTTATTAAACCAACATGATTTTTGTTCTACTATGGATCCATGGTGCTCTCATCTTTCCATTAGCCCATCACACATTTCCATACTGTTATCTACAGAAATTTTTTCTGGTGTGTTAAATCATCTCCATCATCACTATAATAAAGTCAACTTAATTCTGAAGCAGTTCACCATTAGTAAATGAAAAAGTAGGGCCTTACTAAAAAAATTCTTTGAGATCTACTTCTTCCAGCTTAGTGATGAACACAAAAGGTGTATTTTTGCATATGCATGAAGTTCAAACATGACTCTTTTCCTCACATCACTCTTCCGACACTGGGAATTCTTGTAAGCCACCACATTCCTAACAGATTCACAGTGCTTCTAGTCTGTCTTCTCAATATTGGTAAGCACACATATGGAATTGGCATACATAACTCCTTTAGAAAATTGTCTATGCCAGTGCTTCTGCTCATTGCTAATATGTTGTTCAAAGAAAATATTTGGGCTGGGGATATAGCTCAGTGGAATAAGCACTTGCCTGACAAGTGCAAGGTCCTGAGTTCAATCCATGGTACCACCAAAAAATACAAAGAAAATTATTGATTTAAAAATATGTTCATCATACATGTAAATTAATAAAGTCATGTTTGGGGAAAGATGACACTGATTTGAAAATAATTTCACCTGGAGGATGAGCAGAACTGTTTTTGAGGAATAATCACAGGCTAGCCTTTGTTTCTTTATCTTGGCACTGGGAGTTGAACTCAGGACCTCACACTTGCCAGGCAGGCGCTGTGCCACTGAGATAGATACCTTCCCGGCCCTGCTGTTTTAGAGGAATAAGAAAATAGAAACTTCTGACCTATGGTGAGCATAAGTGACTGGAAAAAATATATGCAAAACCATAAGAAAAGAAATCTGCTGTCCTTTATCTTTTTATTTGTATGATGACTACTGATAAGGAATTCATCCCAATAAAGTGGGGGATATAAGCTTTTACTTGCCACAAATTTAAACTTCTGGGTGCTGATACATTAGTGCATCAAACCAAGTTCCTCTGTTTTTGGCGTCCTTCATTTCTGTAGGGCTGTCTCACCAGCTGTACTCAGAGTGTTCCAGGGCAATAAAGTCAAAACAGTGATAGTTCGTCAAATATTGCAGACCTGTTCTGGTTTCTTTTTCTTGTTTTCATCAGCTATGACCTTGGCAAACTCATCAATGAATTTCTGTACTGCTGGTAAGCCAATGCTTTATCACTACAAATCTTAAATAACTTAGCATCATGTCTTTTCTTAAATTTCTGCAAGTGGCCTACTGAATAATCACGAGTCTCTTCAGTTTTCAGGGCTTCATGATCAACCTTTATTGTTTTGAGATCATCATGCCATTACATGACATGTGTTCACAGAGAGGTGGGTGGAGTCAGCCTTTCAATATAATTGAGCTGTTCTTTTTTACCCTTTTATCATTCTTTGTGTTTTTACTAATTTCTGTTTATTGCTTTCTATATATAACTTTGATGGTTTCTATTTCTGATATGAAGATCGAATTCATGAGCATTCCAATGCCATCCTCTTCTGTGGATGCCCCGTTGTTATACTGCTATCCAGTTTATGTGATGGCTTGAGTTTCTGCAGCACAGGTGAATATAAATGCTTAATGCTTTTTTCCTTATCACTCTTACCCATCGGGATATCTGCAGCCCTTTCACCTTAAAAACATCTTTACTCTAGATATGAGAAAATAAAGACAAGCAATGCATGTGGTTCTTGACTTCGCAGGAGCATTGTGAAGCATACTAATGATGTGCCTGCCCTATACACATACAATTTTATTAGTCTAGTGAGTATTTTGCATGCAAGAATCTTTGTAAAAGATATATTGTAGCAGAATGAGGCTGATCTTTCTTTCACTAGAGTAACTAACCTTTCCAAAAGGAGGTGGAATTTCTGTGACTGGACAGAATCCAGTCAGACCACTTCTGAAATTTCTACTTCAAAAGCTTAGAAAGTGATATGAAAATTACTAGATAAGGCAAGGTCACCTCAAATATACCTTTCTGGAGATTCAGTTTAATCAGAATTTTAAAGAGTAAATGTAACAAATAGCTTACTGTTGAAAGGAAATAGCAGTTTCCATTTGGAATAGATTGTGTAGGGATCCAAGTTTATCAGAGATTTGAACACTAAATGGTTTGTTTGAAACATCAAGAAAATCTAACTGCTTCTAAACTTGTATAGAAGGAAAAAGAGCCTCAAATTAGAGAACTCAGATTAACTATAATTATAAAGTTAGTCATTCATGAAACATACATAAATACTCCTTATCAGAAAAGTAGTATGCCAGTAAATATGTCTAAGGAGAATTGAGAAAATCAAGACAAATATAGTAATATGTTTTAAGTTTTACTGTTGGGATTCATGGTAAAACCATTACTATATGTAAGGAGTCTACCATGTCCCATGCTCCAAGGAACACTTCCTAAACCCTGAAAAGGGAAAACAACTGTAATGGAAGGCATAGGAAAGGTGATGTGCCTTATGGAAGAAAGATATTACATTAAAAGTCTGAGCTAAGTGAAAGAATTTCTTATTGGAATATTTCACAGCAGTAAATCAAAATTGGACAAGATTCTTTTGTGAACTGGATGCTAAAAATCCTGAATTTAAAATCTGTGTAGCTCATTACTTCATCAGACATGATTTCTTGGATAATTTATGAAAATTTCTTGGCCAGAATGAAAAGGAAAATAGACATAGTTTGTAAACATGATAACATCACATTTGGTAAGGGTGCAGGAGATATGTAAAGAATTCTCTCAAAATGCTAGTCAGTTAAAGTCTAATTTAGATAAAAACTGCTTGAAAGGAATTTGTAAAAAATTCAGAAATGCAAACCTAGAGACATTTCACTTCTTTTTTGTCTTTATTTTAAAAAGAGCAGAAAAAATAAAAAAGAACAATAGCAAAATACAAATAGAACAAAGAAAGGATGTTAAAAATGATATGGGGTTTCAAACTAAATGATAGGGATTAACAGTGGTTGTTGTACTACATATTGTTACATGACATATGCATATCTTCAGCAAAGTTGTTCAGATTACCAGATACAAGACTGGAAGACTTATCAAACCATTAAAGAGAAAAATAAAGTGATAATTTAAAACAACATTAGAGACAACACACAGTTTCACTAGACAGGATGGTAGGAATTCACCACTTGTTGTCATATTGCATATTGTTGTCTTCAAATCAGTTGCTCAAATTATTAGATACAGGCATGCAAAACCGGCCAAATTATTAAAAAAAAAATCAAGCAGTGCCTGTTCCTTTCAACAAACCTCCAGACATCAGCAGTACAGTTATCCCAGGTGTGTGTGTGTGTGTGTGTGTGTGTGTGTGTGTGTATCTCAGTTGTTCCTTCCTTTGCGCAATTGCTTTCCCTTTCATATTATCACTTTGGGTTTATTTACTCTTTCAGGTTCTTACATTAGGGAGACAATACAGTGTTTACACATGTGGGTCCTAGTTTTCTTATTAAAAAAATTTAACCTGAAGAACACATAAGACAGACCTTGTCACTGTGCAGTGACCTAGGACCATGGTCCTAGGATCTAGGACCATGAAGAGTCCCTGGCATCAAGTACAAAAGCTTCAACAGGGGGGAAATACGAGCATACAGAGATACCTCGGTTCATAAACTTAATCCTTTCCACAATTCTGGTTTCAAATGAAATTGGATGAGAACTGAATCAAATTTCCCCATAAGTTCAATATTGAACCTAGACATTGAATTTGATTCAGGTTTTACAAGAATCATGAAAAGAATTGAGTTTGTGAGCCAAGGTACCACAGTAAAAAAAAATTCATCTCAAGAAAACATTCTTATTCTCGAAAAGTTCCCACAGTGCAAGTGTTGTTACTTCTACCATATTAAGAGGACAAATTTTTTTGGATATTGTTGGTGGTGGGGAAACAAAAAATAATTTGATGGTGGAATTGCAAGATATGCAAAATGATGAATTTTTCATATTAAACACCCAAGTACAGAGTCAGGAGTCTCTTCTCAGAGGAGGAAGTTAAACTGAACTCACTCTTGCAATACAGAATGATGCTTACGAAGAAATTCAAGAATTTGAATACAGACATTGAGCAAGAAGAAAAAGCTGAAACACTTCTATGATTTCTGTGTAGTTTTGCTGTTACAAGAAAGCAAGGCTCTTGGAAATGCACTTCTCAGAATAGCTTATTTTAGTACTTGTACAGGCAAGAAATGTCAGGTGGGTGTTAAGTAGCAACAGGGCAGGAGAGTTTTTTATATATACAATGTATCCCAATAAAATTCATCTCTGTGTATTTCTCTCTCTCTCTCTCTCTCTCTCTCTCTCTCTCTCTCTCTCTCTCTCTTTCTTTCTCTCTACCTACCTACCTATAGCTTTCTTGTTACTGAGATAAATTACCAAACACCTGCAAATAACGGAGGAAACGGTTTACTTGGCTCATAGTTCAGAGGTTTATCTCCATGGCTGGGTTCGAGTCAGAGACATGGCAGAAATGTGACAGAACCAAACAATTTTGTCCCTGGCGATCAGAAAGCTTTTCTCTTCTTAAAAAATTATTTTTCAATAGAGTTTGTAACAATTTCTTAATTAATCAATTACTACATTAGGAACTGTTTCATATTTACACTAATTTTCTTCAGTGTACACTGGAGCTCTAGTCCACTTTCCCCTTTTGTAGTACCCGTATGATACATAATATATTTATAAGTTACAAATGTACATTTCATAGTGTTACTTCATATATTTATATAATTTTTTCCCTGATTTCAAGATTAACTCCTTGTCCTTGGGTTGGAGCTTTTTTGTATTACATAGTTGTGTGTGAACTGTTTTGCATCTGTCCTCACTGTGATCCTTTTTGAATAGATTATTGTTTTTTAAAAGATTTGGAGCACATTCAGCTCCTTTTAAAATATACTTTCAGCTTTTATCTTCCTCTGTGCCCTTATGCTGAGTAAACGAGAATTGGTGCATTGAAGGGTGTCTCATATTTGAGACGTTATACAACTTCTTGCCCTTTCATTTCTTCATTAGTCTTAAATAACATATTCATTATGATTTGCTGTCCAGTTCACAACTTCTACGGGTTTCAAGCTACTATTAATCTCTTATAATAGTCTTTGTATTTGTTGTTTTGCCTTTTAAATCCAGAATTTCCATATTTGTGTCTTTTTTTATTTTAAAAATAAAAGAAGGAAAGCATTAGCAAACAGATACAAAGTAGCACAAGAAGAGTACAAAAACTGAATTATAGATAAGGTGGTAGGGGATTAACAATGGTTGTTGTATTACACATTGATAACTTCAAAGTGTATGCTCAGGATAATGCAAATAGACATACAAAATTGATTAAACAACTAATCATTGATTGTTCCTTACATTAAAGCGACAGGAGACAGTATGTTTACATATGCAGGATGACTAACACGGTTGCACTATTGTCTCATATTTGTGGCTTCAAGGTTGTTATTTTGTTATTTTTTTCCCTTTAAAATAAAAAAATTACAAAGTTTTCATTAGTATCTTGTCAGATGTGTTATTTTCATCATATGTGGCTTCTTGAATCATGATGGACTTTTGCCTTTGGAAATACTCACAATCAGAACTTTAAAGTCTCTGTTACATATAAGATTTGACAAACATTATAGGCAGTTCCTATTGTCTGGTGCAACCTACTTTTAGATGTGTGGGTTATATACTCTTGTTTCATATTTAATAAATTTTTAATATTAAAAATAGGAAACTTAACTGAAAACCTGAGGCCTGTGATCTCTACAAGAGCAAACAAAATAATAACAAAACAAATTTTGGCTCATCTCTTTAGACCAAATCCAGATGAAGATACAAATGACATGGCAACATTTATGGCACCTTAGACCAGAATGGCCACTAGAAAGGCCTCAAACTCTGAACAAAACAAAGAGGAAAAAGATATGACATCGTAGACACTTCAAATTTTAGAAGAACATGCCAAAGGAACATGCCAAAGATGAGAAGATTAATGTAACAGCAACCACCAGCCAGCATTAACTGAGGAAAAGTGCTGGACCAAGGCTGCTATTCAATTGTGTGCCAATTCTATATTCTCCATTTTAGTTAATTAGTTAAAAAGATCCATAAATTACATTCTGATTATGCTTCAAGAATTTACAGCTGAGGACATTCCTGAGTATAAAACTATGATATAAGCCCAGAAGATTTTGCTAGATTTTGAATCAAGAGGTTTATTTTAAGTGCCTCTTTGAGAGTAAGGTAGTTTTCTGCAATTCTCTCATCTGCAGAAAGAGCTCCCCTTAAACAGTCCTACCTTGAGATTACCTTGGATAAATCACACAAGGCAAGAAGCCTAGGGCCTATTTCTTAGCCCATCGGTGTACAGAAGTAGGATAAATATTTCATTTCTAGGAAAAGAACAAATGTACTTGACCTCATAAAAAGTAGTTTCTTTTATTCTATTGAGTCTTACAGTATTTCTTGATAGAAATAATCTCCCACATTCTCTAATCTGTGCACAAGTACCACGGTCAAGCTTAGACCTCAAAGGTGCAAGGATTAGCTGGAAGTAATCAGGAAGGAGAAAGTTAAGGTCGGCTTGGTTTGCACCTGATTCTTAAATTAGGAAAGAAAAGTGAGTAAAAACAAAATATTTGATAGAATCACATCTTCAACATGGTAAGAAGAGTCATTAATAACTGTAAGGATTCATCATGGTAGATTTTCCCATATGTACCTCACTCGTTATGTTCATATGGTTTTGTTAGTGTGTTCAAAATTATGCTCCCTCTACCCACTTTACATAAAGAAGGAATTATAAGTGGTTGCCATCAAATTGTTTGGTCAAAATGATTGATTCTTGAGGTATAAGACTGTGCAAAATGTACCTATTGTTCAAAACGGTGAGTGCCTCCCAGTAGATATATTGGCCTAGGACATTTTCCTTAGAAAACATGAATTCTAAGTATAGTATATGATTTTCTTCGAGGAGTAGAGGTCCCAAACCATGTACTTTCAGAGAATATTGTTAGTCCCTCAATCTTTCTTCTAATGGAAATTTACTTATTAAACACAGAGAGGGCTGGGGATATAGCTCAGTGGAATAAGCGCCTGCCTAGCAAGCGCAGGGTCCTGAGTTCGATCCCCAGTACCGCAAAAAAAAAACACAAACAAACAAACAAAAAAAAACACAGAGAAATTTGAGAGTGGAGGGGAAGTTGAAGACATAGTATAGTTCTATGCTCTTTTCCCTGGGTCCATATATGCGATCATTTTTGCTGTTTATGTCCATTCATATATATGGATGGCTTATAAATCATTCATGTAAGTAAAAATGTCCATGGCCTGTTCTGAGACATTCTTCATTTCTTTTTAAAAGCCCTTTAAGCCAGATGTAGCAGCACATGTCTGTAATCCCAGCACTTGGAAGGCTGAGGCAGGAGGATGGCCATGAGTTCAAGGCCAGCCTTGGCTATATAGTTAGTTCAAGTCCCTGCTGGAGTACATAGTGAGACTCTGTCTTAAATAACAACAAAAAAGAGAAGACCAACTGTGTTAGGTAACCAAGTAGTAAGCAACCAATTAAAGTTGACCAGGATAAAGTTATAAGCATGGCTAACTTACATCTCATTGCTGTGTATGAAGAAAGAACCTGACCACTCAGGAGTTTTCAGTGCAGTACACAGAAAAGTTCACATGAAGCACCAAAAGCCTAAGAAGCCATAAATTGGATATTTGCAAAATCTTGTCTTTTGCAAGATGTAAAGCTTTATATAGCTAAATATTCCATAACAAGAAATATTCATTTAATATAAAGATAGAGTTGAATGACTTGAAATTCAAGAGGAGTAAAGTCAATAGAACAAAAATTCATAGATACCTGACATCCTTTTGGGGTCAGGTGCTTTATATCCCTATATGTTAAAGGACTGCATAGTGGAATCTCTCACAGGTGATAAAATTTTCAAATGGCTTCCAGTAACATTTGCAAATTTCTGAGAAGATAATATTGAGAGATTCTTTATGCTATGTATAATAAAGTCACACAATTTTGAAAGGTACATAGCAATAAATGGCTGTGTATTATACTGCACTATCAATAAATAAGATATACATTTTTCATGTGCTTGTATTTCCTTGTGTGATGGTCTGTCTGTATATGTGACACTTAAACTAGATATGTGAAATTATACTAGTACTGATGTCCATAATCATCAGCAAAAATCAAACCAGACTTCTTTAGCCCAGTGTAAACTCACCTGGGACTAATTTTAGAAAATTCTGTTGAAAGAGTCACTATATATTGATCAAACTGGGAGCTGGGGATATAGCTCAGTGGCACAGGGTCTGCCTGGCAAGAACAAGGTCCTCAGTTTGAGTCCTGGTACCAACAAATACATAAATAAGTAAACACACAAACATGTTGGTCAAACTGATCCAAACAAATAATCTTCTTATTAAAGTTTAAATTATATTTGAATAAATATAACATAAGCCACATGACCAAAATGATCTTTATTATCCCACAATCTCTGATACAAGTTTGAGAACTTTGAAATCTGACATATCTAGGGTTAATAAGGAAACCAGTATGCCATTCACAGATCAGAGTACCATTACAAGTTTTTTGAAAAGTCAATCCTAAAAGATAGCCCCAGTTAAATTTATAATCAACTCAAGTTTTAGAGGCAACATAGTGTCTTATAATTGTTCACAAATTCCAGGGTCTGATATCATGATTGTAGATTGAGAACATTTATTGTGACTCTTAAAATATAAAGGGCACTTGCAGTGTTCCTCGTATGTTATCATTTTACGCACACTTCATACACGATAATGCAGACGCGGAGCATCCCTGTAGTTTGCTTACTGACACGCCGGTGCACAGAAGGAGGCCAAACAATCAGATCTACTCAACCATTAAAAACTCTCTTAAATCCTCCTTCACAGCATATATTTTGGAGAAAGAAGTTCACTCTGAGATGTCTGGCCCATTTTATGTTTCCAGATTCTCTCACACTGCATCATAAGCATACAGAGCTCTTGTTCCTAATTTATTTCTCTACTTTATACTCTCTATATTTGTATATGTAGGGCTCTTGAAGAATTAGGAGGGGAGGGAGCATGCAAAAGAAACATTTTTAAAATGTCAAGAGAACAGGGAGTAGGAGTAGGTACTCTTTTCCAGAGTATGTAGCTGATATTCTCTCTTTTTTTTTTTAAATAAAAGCACAAAAACATATTAACAAACAGACACAAATTCGCATAAAAATAGTACAATCAAAACTGATTTACAGACAAGGTGACATGGACTCAGCAGTGGTTGTTGCTTTACCTATTGGATATTCTCAGTTTTGTTAAATCTCCAAGCCATGTAACCATCGTAGAAATATCTGAGAGCACCAGTTCTGTTAGAAGGATGGTAAAGTTACAGCCCAGAAGCTACACTAGAGGAGCCATGATAAATGTGCTTGGCCTCAAGATTAATGAGGTTTTAAAGGCACCGGGCACACCAAGAGACTAGTAATTCACACTACAGATTCCATTAACAGCAAAAACACTGAGCCACAATGTCACATATATATATAATGAAAATGGGAACTTTAGATAAAGGGGCAATGAGGCACTTTTTGTTCATAAAGCACCAGACATTTTGTGACTTGGAGCAAACTGTGAAGTAGCCAATTATCTTTACCAAAAAGACATCTTTCCTGCATTATGTTTTCTTAACTGTATTAACAGTCTTTCTTGATAGATGGGATTATTCACTTAGAACATTAGAGAAAGCGTTCTATCCATTGTAAGATAATTTTTACTCTCAACTAATGGGGCTTTCTTGTCTGAATACTACAATCTATTTTTATACTTTAATAAAATACTAGTCTAATAATGACGTAGGCAACAAGAGAATCCTTATTCTTAGTTCATTTCAGAACTATAAACTCCTCCTCTTTAACTATTCATTTTGGTAGATTCTGTGTTTCATTTTTTTCTGTTTTGAAAATTGGAAAACAAATGCAATAGAATGTTGATGGATGTGCTTTGCAGAGCCTGATGTGCCAAGTGTTGTGCAACAGAAAAGTATTATTCGCTCTTTACTGTTACACTTCCACTCCGGTGTTCTGCACAAAGAAAATATATTTCACCCCAAAGGATTGTGGGTTAATGGTAACTAATGGGATTCTGAAGAGATGAATATTTTAAATAGAAATGTATTTCTTCTTATAATTTGTCCCTCATGATAACTCGAATCAGGCAAGCAAATAGCAATTCAGTATTTACTTTTATAAATGAGGCACTTACATGAGTGACTAGCCTAAAATATTATGGCGCTAGAAAACATCAAGCTTCTGCACGCCTCACAGTCTTCCACATTTTGTATGCGCTGGACTATCAAGTTGGCTGGCCAGACTCTGCCTTTTCTTGTGAATGCAGTTTCAAAGAGATATTGACCTACCCACTTGTTTACAGTTAGCTATAGTTGCTTTTGGCTATGGCAGAATTATGTAGCTTTCGTAGAAAGCTCATGGCTCACAATAACTCAAATATTTGCTCTTATTCTTTGGCCCAAGATGCAAAGGATTATTGACCCTTCATTTTTTTCACCAGGGGTACAAAAACCTTGACTTTTAAAGAATGTGCGTTTTAAAGCCTTGTTAATGATTAACTAGTATTTAGAACATATTATTGAAAGAAAATCAAAAAAAAGAAGAAAAGGCAAAGGAGAAGTGGTTTGGGAAATAACAAATGAGAATGTGCCCAGTTTCCAACATATCTAATCTCTTCAATGCAGGCGTTCTTATCAGAAAACCAGCTAACCATGGCTGTGCTGATAGGAAGTAGGTTGAAAAAGCAATAAATGAATGACCTGCCATTCTTTGGTCACTACTCAGGTTGGTTTTATTCTATTTTATTTTATTTTTAACTCCAAGGTCATACAAAATGTGATGGCTTGATCACATTATGAGAAGGACGACAATGGTTAGGATGTATGGCTAACTGCTGTGTCAATGAAACACCACAAACTGACATAACTGGCAACTGTTGCATGAATAAGTCTTGGTTCCTGTTAATTGGACCCAGTTCGTTCCTACTGGTTGTTTCACAGATAAGCTTAGCGGTATGTGTGTGTGTATTTTTTTTTTTAAACTGAGTTATACACAAGCAGTACTTTAAAAACTCCCAGGCATGTTCAAACTGTATTTCAAAAGATAACATTGAACAATTTCACCACTGAAAAATATTGAAGTTTTAAAGAAATGACTTGTATTTACACTTGAACTTCCTTCTCTGATTATACTTAGTTTTCAGGACCAAATACATGACACTGTCCTCTAGGTTATGCTTCATACTTAAAAACTGCAACAATTTCCCTGATCATTTTAGTGTAAGCATATTAGCCACTAAATTAAAAACTGAAACAGTGAGTATGTGAAGAAGGCAATTTAGCAAACTTAACACCTTCCAATTTTGTTCCACAGTTGTACATCTCAGAAAATCAGCAGCATTTGTGCAAATATATGTTGCTTTGTCAAGCTTTGGTCCAAGGGCTCTTACTTTATCCTTCAGTTAACATCATGAGCTTTGGCCCCTCAACCATTTCTGGAAAGATAATGTCAGCTGGCAGGCAGGTGTAACACCTTTTGATGTCTGGCAGTGTTTGTTTGTTTTTAATAAAATAAGAAAAAGTAAGTTACAATGATAAAGATTTTGCTGAATTATTTTGTGGGATGGGGAAATATGTATTGTAGTATTTGAAGTTCTTTCATTTATTATCCTGCAGAGTATAAGACGTTTCATCAAGTAGTGAGAATACAGAAGTAAGAAATCTTGGGTTTTAACAGCTTCAGGAAGAGGGCCAACTTGTGTATTTTTGATCCTTACCTGATGCCATGCATCACTGTAGCACTCCTGTGTGGAGGAAGCATGTGACCACATGTCACTGTATCCTGCTTAGCCTGACTCGCACTGACTCTGAGGTAAAAATACGTTACATGACAAGGCACTGAAGGCCTTTGTTATTCAGGCCGCGGCTGTGGACTAACATTTGGTGCATGTTGTTGGGTATTCCAGCTAAACTGTTTGCTATCTTCCACCAGCAGGAGTATGCTACTGCTTCTCCCTCCACACTTCGTTCCTTGGCACAATCCCGTCTCAAGCAAAAAATGAGAAAATTAGGTTGGCTTATTTATTAATTCCTCTCCATCTCCGATATCCTATAGTTCTCAGGTGTCTAAAATCTACTGAGGAAGAAGGAACAAGGAAGAGTTACAGTGTTACAAACCTACAGCGGTATTTTCCACAATCTACACAAGTTCTCCATTCCAGAAAGGGCACTATCAGTGCTCCGAATCAAGAAAAAGAAATTTGTCTTTATCAAAATTTGCTCATGCTGTCCCACTTTCCAATTCTGTGCTGCATTCCATCTGTATCTTATTTCAGTTCACTTCTTGTTTTAAGATTTGGTTATCACCGCACAATAAAGAACCCATCATTTACGCAGCAGGCCTTACGCTGGCTTCTCCAATAGGGAAACCACTGTATATATATTTGCATTCTCTCTCTTTCAGAATACAGCCACACTGTGCTGACACCACGGACTTGCGCTCAGTAGCCACACAATAAATGTGAACAGAACTTTACCTTTATCATACTTGAAATGTTTGCCATATTTCCGTTAAAATTCAAACAGTTGGAAAATTCTCAAGGCATTGTTTACTACTCTTTTTTGTAATATCCAAGATTTCCTATAAAACATAATCTCTTCTAAATTTTTAACCATGCATTACAATACATTACTATTTATTGGCACTATGTGTCTTTCTATGTTTGTGTTTGTTAGTAGCATTTTGTCTCTTTAGGGGAATGATTATGCTCACACCATTTTTTAAATTTTCAGTCAGCACTAGAATGGGTCTTAGCACTGATTAGGATTACATTCAAATTTGTTGACTAGTTGAAATTTTAGCTTTTATCAGAAATGCATCACTAACTCTAATGCTGGGTTGCATCATGGAAATAAGAAACAATGTATTCTTAGAGGAGGCAATATGGGAATCTTCTTCCCAAAATCATTAGGCTTATTGTTAATTCTACTTGCTGATCATAAATATCTGTTGATGACAACTTTTTAATGGCAGTAAGCAACAACTCAATAATTCAAGAGCTGACTAAAAATATTTTAGATGTTTTATTGACTTGTTTAGAAGTATCAGGCTCACATTTAAGAATAAAATTCAATTTAATTCAATCTAACTTTAGAATTTGATTACATGCTGATATGACCATTTTGTGGAGCAGCCACCACATTTATCTTCATTACACACCATCTAAACTGTTATTTCTAGTGTTTAACCTGGGGTCACTTCTTTAAAATAGACTTCTCTGAAATTTGTGAATATGACTGCCCTAATTATTTCCAACTATGAAATGGATATTTTCTATTTTTTCAAATATGTGTTTTACTTTGGTCATCACATTCACTTTTAGTATATCAACACCTTAAGTCTCTGAGATGTTGCTACAAAGGGTTTTGAATAATATTTATCCATACATTCATACATCTACCACCAAGACATAAAAGAAGGAAAGATGAAAGATAGAAATAAGAAAGGGAAGAAGGAAGGAAGGGAGGGAGGGAGGAAGGACGGAAGGAAGGAAAGAGCAAGTGTGAGAAAATGAGGAAGAAAGAAGATAAACAAAAAAATACAGATGGTTTTTCTACCAATTTTATCTAAAATGATATTTTGGTTACTAAATGAGAAATATTACTAAACAAATATTTATTGATTTTTTGTGTTCAATATAATGAATTAAATTGTTGCATTGATTTTTATTTAGTAAAACTAAAGGGATAAAATAAATATACTATATTACTTTTAATGTTCTACAGCACATACTAGAATTGTCTTTCTTATTTGATCTACTGTCAGTTCACTGTGCTTTATCAAAAATGTGACAGTTGCTTATAGTGAATTAAAAATGTTAGTGTTCACATCAGGAAGATAATATTTCTGAGACAAGAACTCATACCATGAACTTTACCTATATTCTGAAAGAAGACCATAAATTTTAGTGGTTGTAAAAGTGAAGCTCATCCATGATGTTATTTACTACGATATGGATGAATTTGTAGCTTGATCTCAACTAGATAAAATGCCTCGCTACTGAGTTCATTTTAAAAGTCGAACTTTCATTGGGGATATTAGGTTTCTGTACCTGGCATAGCTTCATTCTTCTTACTCCCTTATAGGCCATAAATCTGAGCTAAGAATAAAAATAACAAGAAGAATGGAAATATGGGGAAAGGGTAAGTGCAGGGAAGAAGGTGGATGGAAAGGAGAAGGAGATTTAAAAAAGAAACAATTGTACTGTGTGCAAGTACTTTGTCCTCAAGACGAATGAAAATGTCATGTGCTGCAAATGCACCAAAAAAACTTTTAAAATTTGCAAAACAAAGTCACATTTTCAAAACAATGTTCGGTACAGGCAAACAAAGTTTAGGTGATCTAAACAAGGGTAGCCAGAGAGGACGAGGCCTCTGCAACCATGCCACTTTGCTATCTGAGGGGCAGTTGGCACCTGTGGGTTTGCTTAGCATAAAGATCTGGGAGGTTCACGAAAGCTTTAGTCACTTATTTCTGTACAGATGGATGTGTGTATTTGAGCATAGTAGGAAAAACAGAAATAATAGAGGGAGGTTACATATATTCTTCTTTTAACTCTGATTTCAAATAATTTCCTCCAGTTGAGTAGATTACAAAGGGAGATGCCAATTATTGCTTGCACAGGGAATAGCACAAAACAGAATTAGAATGGTTTACAAGATCTTTGTAATTTTTGAGCTGCAAGAAAACTGAAATTTAATCTGATTAATATCACCTCTTTCTTGCCTTTGCATCCTGATTAAAGTTACAATTATTTTAATAAGTATCTTTCAGGTATCTGAGCTCTAAAAACATAATGGTTAAGTTCTCCGGTTAGGAAGACCACAACTTCTTACAGATAGAGATCACTTTCCTAATAGAACTCCATCATCCAGCTCCTAGAACACAGCTCAGTAGAAACTAGTTGTGCCAACCTGAGCTTCTGTATTCGTTCAATTGCCACTGCTCTTCAGGTTGCCGACTGTAGAAACAATATCCTAAAAAAATCACTCAGAATGATGGCAATAGATCACTTTTAATATTTTAGTACCATTGGCCCATTAAAAACAATAAAAATTTCTGATACTGTTAATCAAAAAGCATCTTGCATTGCTTTGAATCTAAAGGCTTGTTTCAATTTTGCCTCTTCTTTATCACTGGTAATGACAAACCTCCAGTTGGATTTTCCAGTCTTTCCCAGTTACAACTCTGAGATCATAGCGTGATATGCTCCTATATAAAAATCATCATTTTATCACCACTGCTACACATAAAATCTAATCCTCTTAGCACCATATGAAATATTTTTAATGTTTATTTTTCTCCGAGACAAGGTCTTGCTATGTATCACAGGCTGTCCTTGAACTTAACGGCAAACCTCCTGCTTCATCCTCCTAAGTGCTGGGATTACAGGCTTGTGCCACAAAGCCTGGCCAGCAATGCACAAAGTAAATACAAAGACTTTTATAAGATTTTGCTGTCCCCTTTATCTTTACCCAAACTATTGCATTCAACTCATCTTCTGTGAACTATTCATACATAGGAAACAGAGTACATATCTTACTTTTGTGTCAATTTTCAAACATCTCTTCTCAGTGGATGGGTCTATAGATACCTTCTTTGTTTTCATGTGAAAGTTTTAAACACTTTGGTTTTTAATTTCTTTCTTTTTTTTTTTTTTTTTTTTTTTTTTTTTTTTTTTTTTTTTTTTTTTTTTTTTTTTTTTTTTTTTTTTTTTTTTTTTTTTTTTTTT